>VUQJ01020070.1:5910-16015 GCA_015108635.1 Andinoacara biseriatus | reverse complement strand
CAGGAGGTCAAATTAGTGGTCAAAGGGACATAAAGAAAAAAAATATGAAGAACTCTAACAATTCCAGTAGGCCTCACACTGATGCCTTTGGAAGGCTCTGACCTAAAAAAGAGGTTTGTATGTATGAATAATAATTCACCTGTTGGTTTCTTGGCTACAGAGCTGAATGAATAAAAGACATTCTCTCCATCATCAGTGTCACTGTGGCCCAAAGACTTTTTTTTCAGCAAGTGATCGGCCCATTTTTGAGCCGCATCATTCAGCTCACTGTTATAGGTCAGTGGAGGTGCATGGTGCTGTGCCCTGTACTCATTGTGGGTGTCAAGAAACTCCTTCTTAAAGCTCTCATCTGCAAAACAACCATCATAAATTAATAAACTTTTAGCTCTTAGAGGAAACGTGTTTCATGCTTAGACAGGCTGTGGGTGTAGACAGGATAAATCATGCACTGTAATTACACAAATGTCTTTGAACATGATTTCTTGTTCATAAAAATAATTCAATCCACTTACCTGCCATTGTGTCTGCTGTTCCTAAGACTGGAATAAAATAAGAGGAGTGCAAAATAATTAACAGAAATCCATGAAATTGTTCCAAATAATGTGAAAAAGAATCAGCCAGGATGTCAGTTATTATATGAAGATGAAAAAGTAGTTTCATAAAGGGTTAATCTAACAGCAGTAAATACAAATCTCTTCCTGAAACTACAGACATCTCCAGCATGTACCTGGTTCGAGGTGGTGGGGTTGCTGATGTGCTCAAAAATGCCCTGTGATCACACAGTTCCACTTACTATTGTGTAGCTGGTATTTATACACATAAGCTCTGCTTCCTTATCTCTGTATGGAGGAGGAGACGCACACCGCGACTTCTCCTTTAATCATTTTTCTCTCTACCTGTTGTCAGTTTTTCACATGACTCATAGTACACAGTGGCACTAACTGCAGGTTATCTCACATCAGCCTTCTGATTGGCAGATAACCTGCTCTACCACCTGAGCTGCAGCCATCCTGAATAACAGACATTACTCAGAAACAGACTGCAGATAAGTAAATGGCAAATTCTTATCGACATCCATTATGGCAGTTTAAATGAGCTGAGGCATGAAAGAAACAAATAAACAGAAGACTTCAATAGCACGAAGGTCTCATTATTTTACTATAAAACATTCCTACACCCTTTATGCATGTCTATGTTTACCACAAACCCAACAAAAAAACACCCTAATCATAGTGGCATGATGAGCTGCTTGCCCCACGCCTTGTCTTTGCTCCTACACCTTTGCAAGGTGTAAACAAAAAATACTTCAGTTATTTTGTAATACTCCAGACCAGTGACGTGCACGAGATTTGTGACAGGTGACTGACTCCTCTAGAGTTGGTTGTTCACATATTTGAACCCAAAATACAAGCTTATTTTTCCATTTTAATTATGCTAATGATTAATTATGCTTTAATCAACTCCATACTGTTCAAAAATGATGGCAAAAAAACTTCTTAAATAAATAAAAAAAAAAACATGTATCATCTTACGCCTATCTTTCTCAGCACTGCTGCTGGGACGGCACTGTTGCAGCACTGCGCTCTACCGGTGCAGCACAGGACTTTCTGTCTCCCCCTGTGTATTTTCACCGTGAATTTATGACCGATCACAAAGAATAAACATGTCACACATATTCGTTCAATATATTAGACAGACTGTGGAACATCAGCATGTGGAACATATGCGTAATCAAACACGTATATTGGCGATGTAAATAGAGACATCAATGGGCATGTGCCAACCGCCTGCTTTATTTATTGTATGTGACAGAGCCACCAGAGGTGAGCCACAGGACTGCACGGGCTCAGCCCGCATTTCTTCCATGTTTTTGAACAGGCAATGCATAAATTCCACGATTTTGACCATTAACGTGTTGAAATAATTCAGAAAACAGTTTTATAAAACACTCAAGAGGGCAAATGTATTTTTACTTTTACTTGTCATATGACAGGGGAGGCAGGGGAGGCACTGACCGCACGTCACTGCTTCAGACAGAGAATTCAGTCATATAAATCAAGCAAGAGGAGCACAGTACCAGAAACCAGTATGTACCAAGAGAGGAATGGTATTAAGTACTCTTAAAGTGAAGATAAAATTAAATAAAAAAAGCCTTACACATGCTGATCCTTAGTAAATTTTTAATGAGGACCATTTTACCTTTTACCAGCTATGTGGTTTCTCATTGAAAAAAGCATTGCATGCACTATCTAAATTGTGCTATTTCTTGTGAAATTCTGGTTCCCATTCCACTGCAGCCACTGTGAAAAAGGCTCATAAGTGGCTGCACTTTGTCACACTGCTCAGGAAGGCTGGGCTGAGCTGCTGCCTCCTCACACAAGCCTACAAAGGCCTGGTGGAGAGCATCCTCACCACTGGCATCTCTGTGTGGTATGTCAACACCACTCAGGCAGAGAGGAAGGCTCTGCAGAGAGTTGTAAAAACTGCCAAAAAAAATTATTAGGACTAAACTCCCATCAGTGGACACAATTTTCAAACAACGATGCAAAAAGAGGGCACAGCACATAATCAGAGACCCATCCCACCCTGCCCACTTTCTCCTCAGGCCCAAACACACAATATACAGCCTGAGGAAGAGCAGAGCAGACAGCATCATCACACACAGGACTAGATTCTGTAAAAGCTTCTTCCCTGCTACAGTCAGACTGCTGGCAGTAAAGCACTGTTCACAGCAAAAATCCACTGTGTAATATCTCTCACACAGCTAAAACCTGATGTGCAACATCTTATTATTAAAATAACACTTGGTGCAATATCTGTCCAATCTACACGTGCAATTTACTCTGTGTTGTCTGTGTTGTCTGTAACACTAAATGTGCAATAACTACTGATCAGTATCCATCAATGTTGCAACTTAAGTAACCGTTTTTTATATTCTTTGTATATGTGTATATATATATATATGTGTGTGTAAATATTTAGTTAATCTATATATTTTGTTTTATTTTGATTTTTTTTTCACACTCCAACTTCGAAACTCAGCACAAATGTGTTCCAATGTACCCAAACCTTGCGTGTGAGTACAAATGGCAAATAAAGTCTTGAAGTCTTGAAGTCAAAGAGTCAAATTCTAATTTTTGTCAAACCCAGACAAAGGAATAGTAAGATTGGCCTATCATTCACATCTTCTCACATACAGACTCTTGTAAAGAACCTATTTGGCTTCACATTTAAACCCTTGTGTTTGTGGTCTAATACATGAAAACCAACAAGTGAAAAATAATAAACTGGCAAAGTTCACAGCACAAAACTGATAAACCATTCCAAACTTCTAACATGGACTTAGCTTTTTAAAAGAGGATTATAATTTATTTACCCTGGGATGAGGTATTACTGCTGAGGTCCGTATGTGCAAAATGTAATGAGGATCCCTTCGGAATATGTAATCAAAGATCTGAATGATCTGTGGCATCTGATATGCTTCTCAAAATTTGCTTCTGAAAATGCTTGAAAATCTCATTTGGAAATATCCCAGAGTGGTTGCTACAAATGTCATGTCTAAGTACAGGAAGTATATGTACAGATTTCTCTGTTATTTGCAAATAAGTAATCTTCCATTATAAACAAGCTCTAAAAGGTTGTCTGGCAATGTTAAGGACCGCCTAACTTCCAATATTCACTTAACATCCTGCAAAGTGATAATAGCTGTGACTAGCATTGCATAATCCTACACTTGCTGCCTATAATGATAGACCACAGACTTTGTCACATCTTTCTCTTTCTCCTTTATTTAAATTTTTTTATTTAGTTGTTTAATTTATAACAATGTATAATTATGTATAACTATGTATAACTAGAAAGTACATTTTCTACTGAAGGACCCTGACATCACCTTCAAATCAGGTGCTGCACATGCCTATAATATATCCAGGGTAAAACTGAGGAGGGGTATCAAAAAGGCCAAGCTCCATTACAGGCTTAAAGTGGAAGATCACTTCTCCAACTCTGATCCTGGAAGCATGTGGCAGGGCATTCAGGCCATCTGTGAGTATAAGCCCAGCAATTCCACTCCAGTTACTGCAGATGTCTCCTTCCTGAACACGCTAAATGACTTCTATGTTCTCTAAATTATCAGATCTTCTACAGATCTCCAGCCCTTCACACTCACCTCTACAGATGTCTTTGCTGCACTGAGCTGGATCAATGCACACTGGAGCAGCTCACTGGAGTTTGTACGGACATCTTCAACCTGTCCCTCGCCCAGTTAGCTGTACCAACATGCTTCAAATCCACATCAATCACACCAGTGCCAAAACACTCCAATCCAAAATGTCAGATTGACTATCGTCCTATAGCACTCGCACCCATCATCATGAAGTGCTTTGAGTCACTGGTCCTGGCACGACTGAAGGGTTGCCTCCCATTCACACTGGACTCAGTTTCCTTACCGAAGCAATAGGAGCACTATTGCAGTCCCTATTGCGCTACATTCCGTTCTCTTGCATCTGGACAACAATAACACATAAGCATGAATGCTTTTTGTTGATTTCAGCTCAGCATTTAATACCATAATCCCTGCCAAGTTAGTCAGAAAACATCTGAAAATTGACCCCTTCCTCTGCCTTTGGATTAAGGACTTTCTGAACAACAGGCCTCAGCATGTTAGGTCAGTCCAAACCCATTCTACCACCATCTCACTAAGCACAGGCGTACCACAAGGCTGTGTGTTGAGTCCATTTCTCTACTACCTCTTCACTCACGACTGCAAGACTGTTTATGAATTAAACTCCATGATCAAGTTTGCTGATGACATCACAGTGATCGGCCTCACCAGCAACAACGATGAGACAGCCTGCAGAGAGGAAGTGGAGCATCTGGTCGTGTGGTGTGCTGACAATAACCTGCTCCGTAACACCAGGAAAACAAAGGAGCTCATTGTCGACTTCAGGAAGAAGAAAGGTGACAAACCTGACCCCATCTACATCACGGGGATGCTGTTGAACGAGTCACCAGTTTCAAGTTCCTGAGAACACACATAACAGAAGATCTGTCCTGGACCATAAACACGTCTAGCCTGGTGAAGAAGGCTCACCAGCACCTCTTTTTCTTGAGGTCACTGAGGAGAAAACACCGGTCTTCAACCATCCTGGTGAACTTCTATCGCTGTGCGATAGAAAGCATCCTGACCAGCTGTATTACAGTCTGGTATGGAAACTGCACGATCGCAGACCGTAAGACTCTACAGCGAGTAGTGAAAACGGCCCAGAAGATCACAGGGACTTCACTTCCAGCAGTTGAGGACGTCCAGATGAAGCGCTGTCTGCGGCGTGCTCACAGTATTCTTAAAGACCCCTCTCACCCTGCTCACACACTTTTTTGTCACTCTGCCCTCTGGCAGGCGCTTTAGGAGCCTCTGGACCAGGACAACTAGACTGAGGAACAGCTTTTTCCAAAGAGCTGTCTCCTTACTGAACTCTGTCCACCATTAATATTCATTTACATTCTGGATATTGACTGCACTACATTCATTTACATCACTTGTTACATGGTATATCACTGTATAATTGTATATTATCATAGTTTCTACTTATTCAGCATATCTTGTATTTACACATGCACATTTAAATCTCAGTATGAGATGGATGTATTTATATGGTAAACTATTTCCTATATATGTACACAACTTATCATTTTATATTTCAACTGTATATTATGCCCATAATAATTCTATCTGTATATTATGTCTATAATACTTCTAATATATTCACATTAATATACTCACATGTACATTCACTATATTCCACTAATGTTCAACTACTGCTTATTGCACTTCTGGTTAGATGCTAAACTCCATTTCGTTGCCTTGTACTGTACATGTGTAATGACAATAAAGTTGAATCTAATCTAATCACCTCAAATGAAAGAATTATTTTATTAAATGAATAAAGAGGGCAAAAAAAGACTGGGTACAAATTTTGAGTGCATTCACAGACAGATTTGGGGCGGCGTGTCACATGAATGAGGCTGTGCTGCGTTGTTGCACCTTGTTCAGATGTGGGTGGACATGATGACCCTCTTCCTCCTTTCTCAGGAAAAGTGCTTTCTTTCAGTGTTTCTTTGAAAGTGCACTTTTTCTTAACGTAAAGTAGCATCAATTTAACATCACTTTTGTTGACTGACAACGTATTGTTTGTTGTTGACTCACCACCTGCTCCAGCAGTTCCCAGCGGGGAAGCATAATAACAGTTAGATGAATGCAGGCAATTCACTGGTAGTCCCCTGGTAGCAATGCTTAACCTTTCATTACATGAGTAACACATGCTGTCTGTGTGATGAGTTAGACAGGAGAAACGTTAACAGAATCAGTAATAATGCACGAAACAGGTAACGCCCTGAATAAAATCAGTCTGCTCTTTTCCATGTCTTCACAAACTTACAGGTTCAAATCTTATTTTTAAAAAAAGGGATTCAGATATGTGGTTAAGATAATTGGATGGAACTGATTCATCTATCTTTTAATAAGTATCATGAAGTGATACACTGAATACCCACCTTACATTTACAAGGTAAATGTATTTACTGCTTACGGAACAGTTTTTATCTGAGCACCCCGGGAATGGCCAGGATAAACAGGTGAATGCTTCAGAGCTGCCCCTCCTGTTTAATGGGGATATGGATTTTGCCATTAGTGGTTGCTTTTTAGCGTTTTCTTAATACACTAACACCTGAGGCAAAGCTTTTTAAAAAAAAAAAAAAAAGCAAAGGAAATGCCAACGGAGCCAACCAGATCAAATGAAATGTCTAGTCTATATTTGGTTTCACATGGTGACTAACCAGTCATCAGCGATGAGGCTTGGACACATTCATTATGGTTAAGGAACTGTTGTGACTCAGTCATCCGACACACTACAGTAGCTCAAACGTGAGTTGGTTTTAGCCGTTTCTGCATCTTTCCTGCTCCCAGTTACACGTGAAACAAATGTTCTCCCGAGCTAGCACCTGGATGTGTTGAACTTGCTTTGTTAAGCAGCAGAAAGTGATAAACGGCTTCATTTATTTCAGCCACCGCTAGAAGAGAAGTGTTGCAAAATGACTAACAATATAAATTAATTGGAAAAATAGCTGGAGCTCAATTTTGACTTTTAGGTAACTGATAGATTAATTGACTAATCGAATCTACCTCAGGTGTGCATTGTTTAATCTGGAGAAGCCTCATTCCTTTTGGTTTCCCTCTGAGATAGACTTGGTCTCGTGTAAATAGATATCTCTACGCTCAAGAGATCAGCAAAAACCTGTTTCTGCAGCATAAGTGGTCTTTCCCATTTGCATATGTATCGCTGCGTAAACAGGTGCATACGACAGCAACTCCAATTCCACACTGGTTTTGCATTTGAATGGGTTAACAAAATGGTCTTCAAACATGATCTTACAGACTATGCAAAAAGAAGGATTGTGGATCTGAGGAGGGTAGGGTTTGAACATTGCAAAGATTGTAGAGCTTGCTACTCTTCTGAAAGGCAGCAATCTCAAAGATGTACAATGAAAGGAGCAGAATATGAGACCCTGCAAAACAATTTCTTTGTGGGGGAAAGGCTCCTGGTAGATGAATGTGACAGACATCATGTGGTTCTGGCCACAAGTATTGTCAACATCAAAACATCAGGTTGGGTTATTGTACCCAAGTACACAATGCACTGCACTGTTGGTATTCAGGCCGATGGCTGAGTGTCTGGCCTGACTGCTCCCTCTGGACCAGCAACTGCTGGACTCTGGGTGTAAAATGCATCGATTGGTTTGTAATGCATATCTGTAGAAATGCGCAGTTCAGTGCAAGAAATGTAATCACTCATCCGGTTTCATTTCACTGAATCAAATATATCCATTTATGTCCATCATTTTTACAAAATATGACGGGCCTAAAGTACACTCAGGTGAAATGTTAGTGATTAAACCGCCACAACACCCTGAAATCAAGCTCAACGATGAATTCACATGAAAAACTATGTGAGAAAAGAGGAAAGCCTTGACTGCACAACAAGAGAAGTTATAAATTTATCCCCCACAGTGCGTCACAGTGTTCGATCCTTCAAACACGGGACATTATAAGCTGAGACTGTGTATGACAGCTCCTCTGTCTGAAGTGAAGAACACAATGTCATTTGCTCTTAAATCCTGAGCAATGCTGTCACCATGTCAGGGATCACTTATTAAAATGTTGTGTTAATGCACACAACTCTCTCATTTTGGAGAAGCTCATGGAGATTCTAATGTCACATATACTGCATCCTCAGCTCACAGGAAAAAGCTATAAGCAATAAAATAACTTCAGTTCCTGTGACTTTATGTCCAAACTAATCGTGACTAATGAGTTTGTCAATCTGACCTTTCATAGACTATACAACTTTTGAGCAAAAAATAAATTAATTTAAAAAAAAATCAATCTATAATAAATGTGAAATTGTAGAACAAAAGTGAACGAATCAAAAGTCTAAACAAACTTGAAAGGTGATTTTGTAGAAGCTTGTGTGACCTATCCACTAAAGACACCCAAACTGTGCCTGTTGTTCTTTCTGTAATTATAGAGCAGTGTTGGTGCTAAACTATGAAAAAAAGCTGGATGCAAGCATTTTGTCTCATGCACAGAACAACTAGAAATTTAAAAGCCTTTTCCTGTGAGGCTGGTCAGAGACCTCAAACACTGAAAGCTCGAATCTCAAGTCTAAAGAGTGAGTTGGAAACAGTTTATTCTATTTTTGCCATTTCGGGCATTAACAAGAACAGCATGCGTCCTATTAAGCTGAGCAACTCAAGCTGTAGACGAGACTAGTGCAGTCCATTTTTATGCATGCTTATCCAATAACTGACTTGTGCCATTTTGAAAGTAATATAGAAATGTTAAAGGTCTGACCTGGCAAGATTACGCACTCGGATATGAAGCGGGCAAATTCAGATACTGTCAGATTAACGGAAAGCAGTGCAGTATCGGAAAGGGCTTCAACATCAGCACCAAAGATGTTTCAGTGATTCTGAACAAAGACTGATATTTTTCCAGGCACTGCAACAGCAACACACTTGAGAAGATGTGTGATTTTTTTTTCCCAACAGCTTCTGGTTAAATACTGAGATTATACTGTAGCTTTAACCATAGAAGTCACTTGTCAGATTTGCACACAGAAATACACCCACTGCACTCCATGTTTTCTCTTTTCAGCTAATACATCTCCACAGACATTTCCATTTCTCTACTGCTGCTGTTGTTGTTTCCCTGTCAAACTCATTATGGGAGAAAGAATTAGAGGGAAGTATCTAGGTAAGACACAACAATGCGCACACACTCAAACGGCTAATTGCAATAACCTGGCACAAATGAGTAATTTAGCTGCCTAAAAGCGAGCCCTGAGATCTAGAAGGAGCACTTTAGATGAATGAATTAGGCTGAAGGCCATTACACACCAAGATATTTGGACAGAAAAAGAAGATTCATCTTTCGCTGGGCTGGATTTGAATATTAAACAGTCCCACTTACAGTCTCGTGGCAAAATCTGAGATCACCACGGAAGCAGGTTAACATAATATTGTGCCTGCTGCACTCTTTGTTCCAGACCGCCTTCCCAACTTCCATTATTTATTAGAAATCATCTATCATTAATCATATACAACGTGCCAGTTAAGTCAGTAATTGCAGAAAAATTGTGACCACGCAGCACTTAATGGGCAACATTAGGTCATACTTAAACTGAAGCCTGATTAGATTTCATGTCGTGGTTCCACATGAGCGGCACAAACAAATAGGACTTTGTTTTTTAGTGATACATTAAGTGATCGCTTCTTAATGAAACGGTGACAGATGTGGAGAGACATATTATTTTTGTATTAGTATAAAACTGACATTTTACACTGTGGTAATGTATTAAGTAATGCTAGCTGTTCTTATTTGCAATAATGAGGAGCGATGTTTTTAAAAAAAATAATTTCCACTTAATTTAAAGATGCCTCTTGCAGTTTTGACCAACAAAGTCACTGCAGAGAGATGCTTATCCACATAATTTATTGCTGCATTTTTTTTGGGGGGGGGTTCTAAAAACATCACCTCCCCAGCTGCTGT
>VUQJ01020069.1:7411-22300 GCA_015108635.1 Andinoacara biseriatus | reverse complement strand
TGGGAAAAAAAAAAAAAGCACAAAAAAAAAAAAAAAAAAGGAAGAATGAAGTAATGTCTCTTGTCTCTTCTTCTAAAATGTCATCTTTGTAATGACCTGCTGTCGCTTGAAGGGAAAACTTCTCTGAATTTAAATTTGTAATACTTACTGTTAACTTTCTGCTAAAAATTCATGTAATTACCATTTAATCACCATATTGCGGAAGGCCTTTCACTTTGATGCATTATGTTTCAAAAACTCTTCCTCAACTGCAGCTCATATCGAAAAGAACGTCGGTGAAACACTTTAAATGGACTTAGTCATCTGAGAGATTTGTCTTGTGTAATAAGGGCACAGCAAGGGAAATTGCCTGTGTATACAAATGGCTGATGTGGTTAATAAGATGTAAATGTGTTTTTGATTCTCCTTTTTAATATGTAGATTTGTGGAAGTTCAGTGATAAACATCACTTTCCTGGATGATTTTACTGGTTTCTTCACTTTGCTCTTTACGTTGAGGCATAAGTCAGTAAAATGCAAAATACTTTAGGACAGTGAAATGGCTAAAGCCGCAAAAATATAAAGCTTAGACTGCGATTTTGCCAGTAGGCTGTTCTATGCATAATTGCTTTGAAAAATTGCAGAATTATCCCTTTAACTGGAAACCTATTCAGTGCCCTTGTTGGTGAAGTGAACGTGGATCTATGAGTTTGTGTGTAACTGCGGTACGTTAAATGCATGCTAATGTGTAAATGTGCTTTTGTGCCTGTTTGTGTGACTGAACGTATGAATTATTTACTAGTAATATCTCATAAGAAGTATATTATACAGACTGCACAAGACAAAGCCCTCCTGAACCCCATCACTGACTATAATCATAGCCTACAGCCACACAGTGGGAGACAGAGAAAGCTGGGGAGAGGGAAATAAAAGTGTCAAAAAGAGGGGAAAATGCAGAAATAGAGGGAATAGAGTGCTTACTCCTCCTCACTCTGTCACTCTTTTTTTGCATCTTTTTTTGCTTACCGGTTTTTCTATTTGCTTGTTTTTTTTCCTCTTAGGTTTGATTTATTTTCCTCTGATCAGTCTTTATGAGATTATGTGCACCTAAGTGGATGGTTGCCAGTTTCGGTGCCACAGCGCAAAAGAAAAAAAAAATCTGCTTTTTTTTTTCTTTTTTTTTGAATTGAAAAAGAAAATGTCTATCAAACGTCCATCTCTCTGTCTGCTCTACTGCCTGTTATCATTTTTCATGGCATTTGACAATCTCACCGAGAGACAAAATAATAAGAGTTTCATGGGTCACATCATCCCTTATTAGCAGCAGATGATGACAAACTGGCCTCATTCTAAATACTGATCTGCCTGAGCTGCTCACTCGAGCAATCAATCAATTACGGTAATTTTACATTGATCATAGCAAAACTGTCCATATATCAGATGCGAGGCTGAATGTAAAACTGCTTTTCTTTTCCATTAGAAGAAAGGCTTTTAATGTCAGAATTTTTGATCTCCTTCTCTTCTTTTCTTCTCCCTTTCTCTATTTTTTTCCTCACCCTTTCCCTTTCTTCCCCCTCTGTCCCAGCTGTCAGATAACTACTGTTAAGTAGTTCAGGGATAGACCCATCACTCAAAGTCCCTCTGTGCCACTTACAAAAAATACTAGTCTCACACTTATGATTGATATTCTTCTATATGTCGTCTCCTTCACTCTACCAGCCATCCATCAACCATCACACCTAAGTTTCATCACTCAGCTCAGCAGCTGCTTTAGGGCTGCGGCAGCTACAAATGACTAAGTTTAGGTCGTTGCTGCTTTTGCAGCATCCTCGCCAGTTAAGGATCCACGAGGAGGAAATGTAAATAATTAGTAGCAATAGCTTTGCATTGGTGAGTTGGGCTTGTTAGTCTAAGATTTACCATTATAATTTAATTGCAATTAAAATGGTTTCTGGTTGAGAGTATAGCTGTTTAAATACCTCCGACAGTAGGGATAATACAGACAAGTAGCACACTTAAATTTACACTAATCAGCCGTATCATTAAAATGGGTCAAGTGAACAGCATCAGGTTCTGATGCATTGATTAATTGGGAAATCCGAATCCTGACCAAGTACTACCCCATAGCATTTCCCTGCAGCAGCAGCAGCGTTCGTCAAACGGAACAAGTTGACAAACCGAAAGTGCTGACCCAGTTTCCAAACTCCCCATATGCCGGTCAGATCAGGAATCCATGTACAGTATGTTCCAGTCACTTCGGTCCACCTCTCTAGGTTCCTTGTCCGTGCCCTGACAAGTCAGCGAGTCAACAAGGCAAACACTTTTATTGCCTTACTGTGTTGTGGTGTGTGTTAATCAGTGTACAGTATACTTTACTGTTAGCATTTGTAAACATTAACAGTCTTCTCTTTTTAAGATTTTAGAGATAGGGACAATTCAATTCAATTCAATTCAATTTTATTCAATTTATATAGTGCCAAATCACAACAGTCACCTCCAGGCACTTTATATTGCAAAGTGAAGACCCTACAATAATTAAAGAGAAAACCCAACAGTCAAAACAACCCCCTATGACCAAGCATTTGGTGAAAGTGGGAAGGAAAAACTCCCTTTTAACAGGAAGAAACCTCCAGCAGAACCAGGCTCAGGGAGGGGCAGCCATCTGCTGCAACCTGTTGGGGCTGAGGGGAGAGACAGGAAAAAAGGCATGTCGTGGAAGAGCTTATGAGTTGAAATTCTAACCATTCTCAGTTGCAGTATAGAGCCGTTATCATATGCCTAGCTTTCGCGCCATACTGGATGTTAGCAGGCATATAGAGCCAGGCATGAAATCATTAGAGAGGCCGTTACCAATATATCAGCATTTATAATGGTCAATAAATGAAAATTAAAAAAAAGGACAGAAGAGATTGGAGAAACATCTTTCAACCATGATATAAGTGTTGATGTTGCATAGTTTGTTGCCAGCTTCCCTGTTGGCAACACACACACAACCACCAGCTAATCCGAGAGTCACAATTTATGATTTTAAACCGAGGACTCATAAATAACTACACATAACAAATGTTAGAGAATTTTTGTGTGTGTGTGTCCCCAAAAGAAAAGCATTTTTAGCTAATTTATTGAATTTTTAAATCACCAAACATTGCTGTGCTGGAAAGCCATGTTTTAGAGTAGAGATGCCAGTAAGCTTGTTTGCCAGGTGTGATGCTAACCTTTGCAACTAGCATTAAATGAGAGAAACACACAGTTTAATCCATGCATTTTCACTTTCTCCTATATAGTGTATGTCTTCTCTAAAGGTTCTAAAAGGAAAATTGTGTTTTATTAACTTTACTTGGACCACTGCACTTCATTTTAACAATTTAAATCATTTAGAAATAACAGTGTGTGACTAAACCACCTATGAAATAATAAACAGGACTATTCTATTATTATAAACACTTTCTTGTAAAACAGCTCAAGAATGGAAACAAACTGTAAAAAATACATTTAATGCTGACTAGAACTGTATAAATAACCTCTGTATGAAACCTTCTTCAGTATGCTACCGGCCCTTTGAGGGGAAAGAGTGGGGGAAAAAAAAAAAAAACATTGATGGGAGATTATCATTTTTTTCATCTTCTTAATCTTCAAATCTGTTTAAGTCTGCCTAATTGGGTATTAATTTGGTCAAATCAAGATTCTGATTAGAATGATCCCCAGTTAACCCGTTTGACTCAAGTTTGGTACCCCTGGGAGGAAATCTGGCATTGTTTTAAAGCTATTGTGATCTGAGTTTAAACTCACATGTCTTAAAAGTGTGCTAAAAAATACAGATTGTTTCACAGGAAATCATTAACTCGTAACTTTTTACATTAACAATTAAAGAAATGCCAACAAAAGCAGCTTTTCAAATAGCAGCTTTTCAAAGATTCTTCTTTGTTAAATAATAATAGAATTGGATTTTTAAATAAAAGAAAAACAAAACAAATGACAACAATGGAAGAGTGATTTTTTTTTTTGTAGCTTACAGTATGAATAACTCCCAGATATCAGCAAAGAAAGTTCTCTTGTAAATACCAGTTAGACAGTCTGTATTTTGTTAAGTTCTTCGGGGCACTCTTATCAATATGTCACCATTTATCCGTGGCATCTAGGCAGCTTGACTTGTAAAAATTGCTTCCTATTTTTCTTTTAAAGCAATAGCTTTGATAACTAGTAGCGGTTTCCAAGGTAAGTAGAATTCAAATTGATGCTGTCAGCAGAAACCACTGTTTCCTTTAGGAAGTGATACTTAAATTTTCTTTAAAAAAAAAACCCATTTTGTTCAAAAGCAATACCGCAGAGTCTCCCCTCTACCAACAACTCTGCTCTGTCTGTCAGCTCTGTATTTTTCTGTGTCCCCAGCTCTCTGTGCCTGTCATTTTATCTGTTGGTCTGTCATGCAGTGCAGCTCAGGTTTGAGCAGGGGGGATTAGAACCTACAACCATTTCTTCCTCTTTAATAGGATTTGACAGTGAGGGGCCAGTTTCCCTCTAAGTACTGTAAGTGTGTGTGTGTATGTGTTTGTGCACACGTGTGTGCGTGTGTGTGTGTGCGCGCACGCTCATCAGGGGTGACATGGTCTCTTGCCACATAAAAGTCAAGTCTGAGGTCATTGGTCTACTAATCCCATATGCCCTGTGTGTTTGAGTGTGTGTTTCCGTGTGCATGCTGGTGCCCGCGTCTCTCATCTTGGACTTTTCATGTCGTAATCCTCATGGGATAAACTTTGTGTGTGTCTGTTGAAGCAAGCGAGTGCGCACATGTCGAGGAGGGGAACAGAGAGTCCGAGACAGTCTCAAGTTCAGTCCTCATTGGATATCCTCTTAGAGCATCAAGTGGCAAAGAGTAGGCACGGTGTGTGCGTGTGCGCCCCCTCTCACTTTATGAAGGGATTTGTCTTGTTTGAGAACCCTTACATGTCTTGAACTATGATTGGAGTGTGCTCATGCTGAACTTCATTGTTGAACGCATCAGTTAACCCCTTCTAGCAGCAGCTGCTTTGGGTGTATTTCTACCTGAGTTTATAATTCGGTGCTCAATAACGTCTCATGTAATCTTTTAATGGCTTTACTGTTTCATCTCAATTCCATGCACAGTTCTTTCAGTTTGTTTTCGTTTGGTTTACAGTGAACTTTATAAAATACAGCACTGTGCAAAACTCTTGAACCACCCCTCATTTCTTCATATTTTGCTAGGAAAGTGGGAGACAGGAGCAGCTATTAATTGAAAGCTGTGCTCACATACATGGAACTACAACATACAGTATAAGGCAAAAACGTTCTTTCTACAACTCTAACCAGTTTGAAAGTCAATATTTTGGTATGACCACCATCAGCTTGGGGTTTCAGACCCACCCCTTCTCGTCACATCTGGGTTTTTTTGGCAACCAACATGGCGACAGCAACAACGTTTACCTCGAGGCTTCATACTGTAACTGGACTTCAGAAACCCATTGGTAGCTACATTCATCATTTATACTGTCTGCGGTTCTATAAAAGGTCTATGAAAACCTGCTTTAGCTGAGCTCGATGTTTCCTTACATGTATAAAAATGATTCCCAGGCTCTTCCTCACAGAGTGGGGTAGAAATTATTAATTTAATGTTTGTATCAGATCAGCGTTCGGTATTGACAGATCGCACAGCTGAAGTATCAGTATTGCTCAAACCTTCACATAGATCTACCGTGCTTTAAAGATGGTGTCACGCACTCCTCAGTATCTTTTCTTTTGTTTTGTTTTTGTTCTGCAGTTTAATAAATAGTCATCTTTTTGGAAGAAATTTTCAAACTTAGATCTGTCTTTTTATAGCACTGTGTTCCCGGCTTCCTCTGCCATGTCATGCCGTGTGTTCTTCAGCCCGTCTCTTTCTTTTATTGGGCAGACTTGCTCGCTTGTTGCTTTTTTCTTTGCAACCTTGTCCAGAAGGCCAGCATGCTGGGGTCTCTTTTTGAATCGAGGTTCATGTTTTGCATGTAGCTGCTAATTGAGACCCAGTGAGGGAACTTTTTTTTTTTTTTCTTTTTTCTTTTTAATTTAAGACTGACTTGCTTGTCCTCTTGGTCAGTTTACCTGATAAAATTGGCTTTCACTATTCTTTCAAGTATGTTTGTATTAAAGGCTTTCTTAGAACAAAAATACTCAAATGTATTTTGGAAAAAAGTCATTTCTTTGTGCTACTTTAAAACTTTAATAGACCCACAAAGGCCGATGGAGCAGACACTCAATTCACCAAATTTATTCCTTCTTCAATCAGCACAACAGTTTTCAGCTGTGCTGACACAATCAGCCTTTTAACATGATAAACTTCCATTAGGGAACACAGTGTGTCATTTGAACGCAGGAGGCTGTTGTAAATGAGCCTAACTGGCTCATTTGATGTAGATATTCCATCAAAAATGAAAGATTTGATTATTAATAAAATCCTAATACATGTATCTGCTTAGTGACCTGTTAGGATGAATTGTGTGCTTAAGATCTTTGTGTGAATAGGTCTGTCTCCCTGGGCTAAACAATAATCGGAAAGGATGCTGAGATACCTGAATATGAGGATTCCACAGAATTTAGGTGCAATGACCAAATGCCCCCTTGTTAGAATTTACCCATGCAAGGTAAAGTCATATGCTTGATGACTCATTTTCATAGTGCAATACTGATATAGCCCGAGTGCCCATCTCTGTTGACTGGTGCCCTGTTTGAGCTGTGCTACGCCACATCATTATCCAGGCCACCTGCTTGTGGCTCGACAGATGGGAGAGGCTTACCTCGCGCGCCCCCCGACTGACAGCTCAAGCAGACGTTTGTCAATGACAACCACAACAAACTCTGCATGACACTTGTATGCTCAAAACACTTCCCATATGTGGCTTTCTAATGTGCAAACCCGTACGTGGCGCTTTTAATTCAGAGTCAGCGAGAGGAAAAGCACGAAGAAATGAAAGACATGAAGAGGAGGGTTTAGACAGCGTGGGGGTCATCTACTGTATACAGCGCTTGGTTTACTGTAGCTGGAGAAACAAAAACAATAACAAAAGGCTTTCCATACATTGTTGTACTAGAGGAGAAGCCAACAAAAACACAACAATATGCAATATGACTTACATTACCCTTTGATATAAAACACAGGATGTCTCCAGGCCTTTATACAAATTACATTATGACTTTGTAAAAGGCATACTTCTGTTAAGCCTCTCATGCAAACTTTCAACCACTAGGGAGCCATCTTTCTCACAGTCAACTAACTCCGACAGCAATGGACCACCACTACATTTTGTACAAATTTAATGGTCTTTGGATGACAATTTACTAACTTTGGAGATACTCTATTTCAATAATGTCACAACAGGGTTTTTTGAATAAACAAAAATGACTTTGTACAGCCTCTGACTTTGTCCAAATTAAAATACTCAATAATTTATTAACCTTTATGTAGATGTTGAGTACAGATGTTTGAATTTATTTGATGGTCTAACAGCTGTCTGAGCGTGCCAGCCTGGGGAAAGGTAACCATTACAGGGCAAGCCGAGACAGTTTCTGCCTTTGGCTGCCATATAGAAAGGACGCTTATATAAGCGCATTCACATATGTACAGTATGTAAAAAGGAACATAATTTAGTGCCTAAGCAACAAAGATTTGCATGCTTACACACGATACTGAGATACGATGATAAATATGGTAAACATTATAGTTGCATCAGTGTGTTAGAATTGAGTCATTGCGTGGATGTTAGCATGCAGATCATGAGCTCACTCCCTGGATGTAGACTCTTTAAAAATCTGATTGCGTGGCTTGAGAAATGGTTTTTAGCCTCAAACGTGGAACAAAAGTTCCGTTTTAGTCCAGCCTCTTTCGATTGCTTCCTGTAAGATTCTTTTTTTTTATTATATTGAAAGTACAATTAAAAGTAAGCAAAATAAAATTAATGGTTTCAATCATACTTAGAAGCACTTTCATTTTACCGAGCCGAGTACCCTGTTGAGCCATAATCTGTGCAGTTTATGTGCCGGCCAACTGTCCCCTCGGTTTTGTTTATATTATGCAATATCACTTGTTATTAAACTTTATGATCTGCAGTGTATATTCTGCTGAGGCAACAATGCAGCACTGTTATCTAACTCATCTAACTCACCCATTTTATAAAAAAAACAAAAAAAAAACATTGCATGCAGGAATGTTACACAGTTCAACTGCATTATAAATCTCACATTTAGTCCTGAAACAGACATTAAGTGCAGATTTGACACTTGAATTACCTGTCATCTTTTTGCAGAAACTACCAAAATAGTATCGTTCCACTTTTAGTAACACATTCTATTCAGGCCAATCAGAACACAGTAGTTTCTCATAATCTGCAATCATCAGAGAATGAAACACTCACTCAACATTATCTCTATGTAGGCCTTGGGCTGCATGAGCAGCAGTAACACTAAGCTGTTTTCTGATGGTGCTAAAGCTCCTGCTTTCAAACTGGGAAATTACTGCTTCCTTTGGGTAGCCGCAAAAAAAATTATAAAAAAAATAAAAATAAATGCTTATGACATGTCTGATATTAATATCAGTATAAATATAGAAAAGATGCAGAATCAGACACATTTTGTACCTGAGTACACATTGTCCATGCACTAGGAGGGCTCGTATGTAGTCTGTGAGGCAACTGTACAAAATAAACAGCTTAGGATGACGTGTGGGATTTAAGTCTGAGATTTGAGGTAAGTGTGTTTGCACATTTTTTTTTTTTTTAGGCCCGATCAAACAGTATTGTGCACACTGGTCTGCAGGATTTTTAAATCCTTACTTCTTTCTTACTGCATTGCATAGTTATGACTTTCCTCTTGCTGCTTTATTTTTTTTTTTTAAATCTTTATTTTTTTTAAGACTTCTCGAAGGACGAGAAGCCTTACGGCTTTTTCCTAACGGAAAAAAAAATACAAACACACACACATGTCTTATAGTCTAAATCACTCTCATACACACAGTCACATAAATTTGCAGATGTACATAAAGAGAAAGCATAATTTCTGGTTTGCAAAATGTCATTCACGTCACCGTTGCCTAGGGGATAGCTGTTTTTGACACATATTCCACATTGGTGCTTGATAAATGCGCTCTATATCATACTATGTGCATTCAGTTTGAATTTGAACTAGTGTCTCCAGGGTAATTAGTAATAGATCAGTCTTCAACATTAAATTTTTAAATGTTCCATCATTGATGTTTTGTTTTTGTTGCCTCTTTCTCAACGCAAGCAAGACTGATACTGTCCAAAGACTCTGAAATTACTTTATTGTAAGGACATTTCACATGCTTGTTCAGAAACATTATAAGTCTTCACAATATAGCAACAAATTCATTCCACTATATAATTCAGATTCATTTTCACATTTTGACAAGGTTAATTGTGATGATATTAGCAAATAGATAATATCAAATTTACTTCTTTCTTACTGCACTGCATAGTTATGACATACCTTTTGCTGATATTAACTATTTCCTTGTTGATATTAGCAAATATTTAATATCAGCCAATTTATCGGCCTCACTGATATATCACTTGATATTAGCTACTGTATATACACCGATATATCAGTATCTGTATTTTTAGCATTGTCATATTGTCATCGCTTACTAAGATACACCTAACAAATGTTAGGGAAATCTGTTTGTGTTACCAAATATCAGTGTTGATATCAGCCTTAAAAATCGTATATTGGCTGGGCTCTAATTCCAAATCTTTCAACAGGCGGCATACCAGGACTCTAACAAGACAATAGCTTTGTCAGACTTTCAGCATAGGACTTACTCGACTCTAGCAACCAGCTAAAGGACTATAAGACAGCAGATGAGGCTCTAGTCACGCAAGTTGAGGTTTTAAAGGTTAACATCCAGGATGTTAAGCAGCATATTGCAGGTCAATAGAAGAATGTAATTGAGCTTCCCCTAAAGCTCGAGGCAGAAATAAAGTGTACTTCAGAAAACATGAGCTTGCAGACTGAACGAGGCAGCCATCAGAAAGTAAAGCAGAGAAAAATATTATATGCAGAAAGAATGAAAGCAGATCAGGGGATCATTCAAGGGTTGACGAACAGGGCCACCATCAGGAGTTGGAAAGGCTGAAAGCAGGACTTCAGGAGCTAACCTCAACCAATCAGCCAATGGAACTTGAGTTGAAAGCTGAGGAAGAAGTCAGTCAGGCTCTTCAGAAAGAAACTGCTCAGCTGAAGGAAGAATTGAAAGAGCAGGAGGCCCTTGAAATTGTGCCAGATCCAGAAAACCTCAGACAAGAAGCTCCCAAGCATACTTCTAAAATCAATAAATTCATGTTTAAGAATGAACGGAAAGCTCGACCAGCTATCGAGCCAAAGGCCCGCTTTTGTGAGTGATTGAAATCGGATATCTGCTTTAGTTTTTTAGAATATAAATGTGAATTGCTGGATGTGATTGTTTGGAACCAATATGGAAACAAAAAATAAATTTCTCAGTCCATGGATGAAAAACTGATGAAAAATATAGCCAAGAGAATATGATTTCCTGGCACTAAAGTCTGCTCCATCAAACATATTCTCACCTCGCTGTCTCATTCAGATGCAGTGGAAGATGTTAAGGGCTTCAGCAACTTCCTGATGACCCCGGCTGCTGATTTGTTTTTCAGATGTTTTCTACTTTAAATTCAGTGTCTATTATCATATCCATGCACTGGTTATATAATTACTAAATCTAACAAGTTCATCAATTTCTCTGAGGCATCTTAATTACTGTTGTGGAAGAGCATTAAAGAGCATCAGGCAATGGACATACTTCATTATTGTTCTTATATTGATTAATCATGGTTCAGTAATGGTGGTAGATGAACATACTTTGTGAGAAATGAAAACGCACGGCGATAGATGCTAATATTTTACCATAAGGAAGTCATAGTCTTCCTCCTGCATGCAGTTGTTTTGCTGTGTGTTTCAAACGAGCTGCTGTTGCAACCCAATTATCATCCAGACAAAATATTATTTTTAGTAAAGTTCAGAACTGACAGATATTTTAGGTTACACCCCCTCCCCCCATCCTTTTACTGTGTTGTCTCTTTTATTTATCATTCCTCTTCTTGACTTTGCTGAATGTCAAGGGAAAACATTGGCTTAAGATAATTTTTTTTAAGGTGGACTCACAAATTCATGAATGTTTTTCTTTCGCTCCCCTTTGTTGCCCAGCTCCTCACATTCATCCTTTCTTCTCCCTGTTTTTTCCCTTCTTCGTAACACAGCTCGAAATTTAGAGCCATAATTAAGATTATCATCACAGCTATCAAGCTGGTAATGACCTCAACAACAGATGAATGTTAAATCAATAAGCACAGACCTTTGCGCATAATTATTTGGACCTTTCTTACTCCTACAATAATAATTTCATTGCAGAGGGAGACAACCGAAGTAATGAAGGTGTTATTATATTAAATTATACACATAAAAACATGTTGTTTTTTTTTTGTTTTTTGCAAAAGAAAGATTGATTTTTAACTGGACAGCTCATTTAGCTGAAACGATTTACCAAGCTGAAATGTCCTTATGAAATCCTGGGGTCTCCAGTTGGTGTTTTTAAGGGCTTTGAGATGGCACTGATTATAATTTATTGCAATCCTGCTTGTTATGTGGATAGTGGCTCCTCAGTCATTGTTAAGTTACCACTTAAAATCTTACAACCAGAGAGGGGTCATTGTCATTTTTCTTTGGAGTTTTCATAGAGTAGCACTGAGATTCACTGTAGCTCAAATGCTGCCCAAGTATAGCTGCTCAGTGGAGAGGTGACTAAAGTCTAACCAAGAGGGACAGGTGTGCTCATACAGGCAGCTGTGGCTCAGGAGGTAGAGCGGGTAATAATCAGAAGGTTGGTAGTTTGATTGCTGGCTCCTCCACACTTCATGCTTCTAACACATGAACTTTATGTCTGACTTTATATATGTGTGAATGCAAAGCCCGTGGGACTGGACTTGAACCTGGGCTGCCTCAGACTCAGCCGTGATAGGTTGTACATGCCCGACTGCAGCACCCTTAAGGACCATGTATGGGACAAATGAAAAATATGACCTGTTGATGCTACTAGATTAAACATTTATGGACTCATCAAAGTTATTGCAGGTGAACTGGAGGGCACAATGGATGTGTGACCAAATATAATAGCAATTCATCTGTCAGCTTTTAAATATATATGAGTGAGTGGGGAGTTTGTTTTCTCAGTTGCTCTTTCAAAGTCAAGAAGATACTTTCCGCCTCGGCTTTTTCAGGTGTTCTGACTAAATTTGAATTTTGTGGAAAATATGAATTCTGTCTGTCCATCACATTTATATATGGTGTTTGGGAAATAATTCTTCTTCTTTTACAGTAGCTGCTCGTTTTCGAGCTCATCTCACTCTATCGCTTCCATCCATTTGTCTCACACCAATCCTCTACAGAGAAGACGTTCTCTGTGGTCTTCCTCTTTACATGTAACTCCTGCCTGACATCTCAATATTCAGCATCCTTTGTCCAATATACCCACTATCTGCCCTCTGCACATGTCCAAATCATCTCAGCCTTGCCTCTCTAACTCTGTCTCCAGATCGCTCAACCTGAGCTCTTCCTCTCATATACTCATTTCTAATCGTGTCCAATGATCCTCATTTGCTATAAAGTAGGAGAACCGAGTGTCTAACGCCTGACTTGATAGAGGCTTTATTCCTTTTTGCTAGGGGAAAAAAACACACACGATCTTTTAAAAAAAAAGAAGAAGAAGAAGAAGAAGAAGAAAATAAAATGAAGCCAACAAAGAGGCATGATAACATATTGACACAATTAGAGCGACTGAGCCGAGATAATAAAGTGAACTAATAGAGATAATTGAATTTTGTATCACTCTCAGTTATAATTTCACCTTCACTACCTACAATTACCATCTACCTCTCAGCCATGGTATGAATTTGACGATTTGTCTTTGTTTCTGAGTTGCTTAATCTCCTTCTCTCTTCCCTCTGGTATCCTTCCCTCCTCCCTCTTCTCCGCTTCTATAATTTCCTCCCTTTTCCTTCTTCTTGCCTTTTTTTTTTTTAAACATCTCTTTCCTCTTACAGCCTGTTAGCTGACCCTCTGAATGAGTTTAATTCTTCCAAATCAATACAAATAGACACACATGGATGAACATTACCCACACAAAAGGAAGTCAAGCACATGTGCAAACATGCATAATCATACAATACTGCTTGACCACTGTTGTGAGCTGCTGATGCTCTGTGTGTGTGTGTGTGTGTGTGTGTGGGGGGGTGTTCATGTGCCTACATGATATAAACAGCTCCAAATTTCCTGTTACTTGTTTAGCTGTTTATTTCCCGTTACATGTACCAGACTGCCAGTAAGTGTTTATTGTTTCTATTTCCTTCAATAAAGGCATGATTGCTGCTTTTTCATGTTGCACACCACCTTGATGCCGTCAGGCTGAAGGACTTACAGTGAATAGTGCTTAATGCTGCTTTTTCTTCTTTTTTGGGGCGATTGTCTGCCTCCATTTCACCCTGTCCTTTGCTCAGGAGCTCCACTATCTCACCTCTGCATGTGTCATAAACCATGCCAGCCTTGCCTCTTTAACTTTGACTCCAAACTGCTCAACATAAGCTGCCCCTCTGATATATCAAATTTGATTCTTGTCCATCCTGGGCACCTAAGAATCCAAATATTAAATAAACCGCGCTACAAAAAAAAATGCTGCTGCTGTTGTCACCGCACATAAAAAGGACCGTGCATCTCATGCTGTTGGAAGAATAATGTTCCCAGTCTGCATAATAAAATATGTTTTTTTTTTTCTTTCAATACTGTGTATGCATGCCATTTTTAAGTGTTTACACAATGGAGCCCAGAAGTAGAAATGCTAAGAGCTGAAACAGGTTGAGCACACGAGCCCTGTTCAGGTGGGATTAATTTTACCCACCTAATATTATCACAAGACCTCTGTGTTTGCCAAAATCTGGTAATATGCGCTGGAGTTTTTATTTTACAAATTACAGACACAGGAGATTCCAGAAGGATTTAGATCACATACGACCTCTGCAATTATTGCAAATTACTAGAGGTACCCTGGAAATAGTCCTGTGTGAATAGGGATTTACACAAAATGAAAATAAGCCATTTGGCTTACCGCATTTTAACACTGAAACTGTCATGATGTGACTTCATTTACTGAGGATGTCGCCTAAACTAAAAAAAAAACAAAAACGATGGAGGGTAAAGAGAAAAGTACATGGCTGAGTGACAAATGAAACAAGGAGAAGACAATGAGCAGATTGGGATCTGAGAGCAGTGATACAGAAGGCTGACTGAGGTGGTGAGATAGGTGTGATTGACAGGAAACAAGCAGAGAGGGAAAGAGGATGAGAAAGGGAATGAAGGAGACACTTAAAGACAGAAAAGGGAAATTTAATTTCTTTCAAATCCATACAGGTTATTAAGAACCCTTTATCAAAGCCTGCTTGAAGTTTAAAAAAGATCAGTGGACATCCCGACAATTACTGCTACATCATTCGGGGCTTACACTGCGGTCAAAGTTAGGCAACTTTTTTTTTTTTTTCTTTCTCTCCCACTACTAAGAATCTTATGCGACTCTAATGTATGGGTCTTATCAAGGCATTGTTTACTGGTCGCTTTAAATGTGCCCTACAAAATGAAAACTTGTGACCTTTACTGTGTGAGATACAGCAGTGCCCATATCAGTTCTATCTCACAGAAAGCTTTTAAGGTTTCTATATTAGAAGTCTATTCATTTCCTGCCAGGGCAGCCTGCCTCAACAGTAATGAAACCTTAAAATGTAAATGTAGCAGCCCATGCCTTCAAACCCCCCCCCCCCCCCCCTTTTTTTTTTTTCCCTTTTTTTTCCTA
>VUQJ01020064.1:25710-44729 GCA_015108635.1 Andinoacara biseriatus | reverse complement strand
AAAAAAAGAAAAACCATAAAAAAAAAAAAAAAGGAAATTCATTTTAAAAAAAAAAAAAAAAAGACCAACAAAAAAGAAAAAGCAAATTCTTGGGTCAAAAACGAGCCAACGATAATAACACTGTATACGTGGAGGCTTCACACCTTCATTTCTCTCTGGAAACAGCGTGGAAGCTCAGATCAACAAGACACACCTGAAGGAGAACCAAATGTTTTTGATTTAAACTCTTCTGATAGAAACTGATGTGGGGTCTGTGGGGTCCTGGAAGTTGAGGCAGCCAATCTCCAGAGGAGGGATCACAAAGTACACGAAGTCTGTGTGTAACAGCTGAACAGGATGGATCAAGTGAGCTTCCTTGGATCCATCTGTCAATTTTCTGTTATCTATCTGGGCCTGGACAGGGGAAATCCTCTGAGTCTCCTCTTCCAGCTCTTCTGGGGTGGCACTGAGGCGCTCCCAAGCCAGCCAAGAGACATATCATGGGGCTGCCTTGGAGACTTCTCCCAGCTGGGCACGAAACACCTCACCTAGCAGGAGTCCAGGAGGCATCCTGGGCAGATGAACCATCTCAGCTGGTTGGAATTGATGTGGAGGAGCAGTCACTCCACTCTGAGCTCCTCTATCTCTAAAGCTCATCGCACATCACCTCATAGCTGACGGTTGGTCGCTGGTGGGTGTTCCTGTTTCTGGCTGTAACCCTCTCATGTACTTCTATCTCCATCGTATGTCTTTCAACCTCATCCAGTGCTTCCACTGATGGTCACTTCACTCACTCTCCTCAAGATGAGATTACTTGTGACCCGCCCACTTCACATTACTGAAGATTATTTCGTCTGGTGTCAATACCAGTCACTGACACTCCAAGGTTTCTGGTTGCCATATTGATGCTAGTCTCTTTTAGCCTCTACCCACAGATCGTGGTCAAAAGTGAGGGAACGAATGTAACTAACATAAACCAACAAGTTCACCTTCACTCAAATTTCTCTCTCTATCTGTTGACCTTTTGTTCCACCCACCCCTCCACCACCATAATTCTCATAGAAATGAGTGCACAGACTGTTAAAACCCAAGAGAATCAACAAAAGTCTCATTTTTTAAGTTATGTTTGTTGTTCAGTTATGTTTGTTCAGACGCTGACAATAAGAAGCATCTAATGCCTTTAGGTAACATACATTGATTAGAAACCATTAAAATCTTCTCGTTACTCACGTCAGCCAACATTATGTTGGAGGCCTGTCTTCATCTCACCCTCAGGAGCAGAGCTTCACGAGCTGAAGCGCCTCATCATAACACAGCACATTCCCACGGCAGCACGGGCAGCTATTATCAACAGGTCGGGGGATTGAAGGTAAACCCTGCTCTCTTTGTTGTAGTGCTGGTATGCACTGACATCTGGATCAGCACACCCCGCTGCAGAGGCAGGGTGGGACCGGCTCGCTCGGGCCACTGTTCACCTCCCACGGGTCTCAAGACCAATAACAGACCTGCAGGCTGCAGGTGCACCGAGTCCTGCAGCGGGCCTCCATCAACAAATAAGCAGACAGGACTGAAGGGAAAAGGAGAAGGACTCCACCTGACGTGACTGAAGGTAGTGGCTAATAAGAGCAATAAAATAGCACAGCTACACTGGGTCTTAAAATGGGAAGTTACAATCAGCCCGTGTTACGTGCACAGCCAAAGCGTTGACTATTAAATTAATGTTAAATGAATATAACTGCTGTAGATTACAGGCTCTTCTTCACTGAGATAACTGAAAATAAAGTGCTCTGCGGCTGCTGCTGCTGGAAAGAGGCTCAGATGATGAACTGAAAATGAGTTACTGCACATCCACCTTTACCTGACTTCTGTGGCCTTACCAAACAAAAGCAGGTGCAACACGTTAATAGAACAAATGTGAGGTACTTCCAGTATGTCTTTAACTTCAGCAGATACCAGGACAGCAACCCTCTCATTTATCTCCATCAGTTTTCTCGTAAACGCTTTGATCCTTTTACTGCTCATACCGAGGCTGCTAGCTTGTGGCAGGCTCTCAGCTCTGGGTTTAGCTTTAGCTTTAGCCATGCTGTTCAGCTGGGTGAGGGTGATTTAAGTTGTTATAAATGTTTTTGTTCATGTTTTCATTTTGGTTTGTTTTATGATTAACTTTTTGTTTTTTTTCCTTGGAAATAAGTCTCTTTAATTTGCCGTCTTATTTACTGAAAATGTATTTTAAAAAATGTCTTTTGCTGATTTGTCTCTTTTAGACAGTTGTAGTTTTGAAATGTGGAATATTTTTATACTGCAGTTACTGTCTCATCCTGATGAAACAGGGTTAAAGTTACTCTGTGATATTTTTTTCTGTTGATAAGATAAGCTTTATAAGGTTATTAAATGTATCCAAAATTGTATCCACCTACTACAAGCTTCAAGGCTCCGAAGCACTGAGTGCTTCCAGAACTCGGCCAATCAGAAGAGAAAAATGAGGATTTTTTTGATGTATTACTCATGCAAATGTACTCTAGTAATGTATAACATTATCGTGCAGAAACGTCTATTTCCAGAAATCATGTTCAAATTAAACTGACTCATGCATCCTGTTTGCATGAAGACTTTAAATGCCATCAGGAATGACTGTTTTTCCTCCCAGCAGCAGCCCCTTCTGGTATTGACTCATGCAAACATCTTTTCACACCACATCTTCATCAACAATCAGCCCCTCAGGGCCAAATTAGCACCCAGTGGCTGCGGACTTCCTCGCTAAATAAATGCTTAGTGGAGGGCTGATAATTCACAGCTAATGGACCCCTGTCCTCCCTCCACCGATTAACACAGGAAGTCGCTCTGAAAACATTCACATGTTGTCAAACTCTCACCAATCAACACCAAGCAACATTTCAGAGTCCGACTGTTAAAACGCGAGGTCGGGTCAAACAGCGGGGACGCTCAGGTTTCGAGGAGTCGCTTCCTATCTAGAGGTGAAAACAATCGCAGCAGCTACCTGTTGAGAGGTGACTTTAATGCCACTTTCAGTTAGCTCGTCTTTGTGTCCTGCTGGTTAATTAACAAAGCGTTTGTTTGTGACCCGCTGACTGGTGTCAGAGCTAACGGGAAGAGACAGAGCAGTGATGACTTAAAGTTCATCAAACATGCAATGTTCCTCAGACTAACTTTCTTCTTGTGAATTCCTTTTTTTTTACAATGAACTCAATGTTCTTAAAGCACAAACTCAAGATGATTTAATCGTTTTGTTTCTTGAAATCATGACTGAATCTTTTCTTTTGCAACTGGAGAGTCGCTGCTCTATTCTAGCGCCAACCAACAACATAAAGCATGTTGTGTGCCATGCAACATATTCAATGTACTAAAAAGAATAGAATAGAACTTTATTTTCATTGACATACAACAAAATTAATCATTATACATACAATGAAATAAAAAAATGTTTTTAAATTGCGAGTCTGTGAACAGATTATAACGTAACAATTCTCTCATTACCGCTAAATAGCTAACGTTAGCTTCACAATGGCACTCTGGAACAACACAGACACCAACACAAACCCCACAAGGACAAAATTTATAAACTAATGTGACTTCACAGAGGATTTAAATAAAGATAACATTAGACAGCAAGTATGGAAAAAAAGGTAGATGGCTAGAAAAAAGTTGTGGCTTAGCAGGTAAGCTAACATTAGATTAGATCAGTCAAGAAGACAAAGAAACAACATTTTTTTCTGGCAAAGTCCTTTTGGACATGAACATGAATATGACTGAAGTTGACATAAAACTATAGACAACACCATATAGACAAAAAAAATGTGTCATGATAGCCACAATGTTAGTAAGTAAGCTAACTAAGAACAGCCAGCTAGTTAATACTTAAGCTAACACATATGCCAGAAGAAAGTTTTACTCAACCCTCTACACTAACAGAATTTTATTAGAATGATCCAGATTTCTGAGAACTTTCAATTCAGTTCAATTTTATTTATACAGCGCAAAATCACAAACGTCATCTAAAAACTGTGCAGGCTATAATTTTACCTGGACAGGTTTAAAAAAAATAAAAAACAGCAGTTCTTACCAATGGAAGAGTTCTTGAAAGCCTCAACAGCTCAACTCAGCATTGATGTCGTTAGATTTGAGCTTCACTGACTTTGAGTCAGTGAATTTTATCAGACTCACTAACCAAAGCGTTCTTCTTTGCTAGTCATTTAGCAAAATCTGATCAGAAATGCTAGTTAGCTAGCTTCCCCAGCTAATGTGATAAGTGACACTGGCTGTGTCACGCAAAACTAACATTACTTTCTACAAACTTTAGGCTACCTACAGTTTTTATACTGCGTTTCAGATAACTGTTAATTATAGAGTAAAAATTTAAAGACTGTGTGTGAGTTGGAGACTGTGTGCAGTAATTATATGTCCCAACTGATGTCTTGGAAACAGGTCCAGCTCCCGCCCATGAGTGGTTTTGGTGAAGACAGGACGTTATGAAAGCGCATTTCCCGTTTGAGGTAAGTGGAGTGGTCGTGTAGTGTGAAACAAACTGCTGCTTCTGTGTTCTCATAATCTCATAATCTGCTGCCTTCCAATAAGCCACCGTTAATTACAACAAATGACCCGTTTCCCAGATTCCCGCTTGGAAGAGTCATTTCTGCCATCTGGGCTTACAGAGCAGGAAATACATGTTCAACTTCATTACTGAAATAAAAAATAAAATCTCGAGTATTCATGCGTTACAAGTTTTTTTGTTTTTTTTTTCCTCTGCTTGATCGGACATTAGATGAGCCTCGAGGGGGAAATGTCTCTCTCTGATTTATAAATACATTCATCTTCTTTATGAACAGATATCTTGAACCTTTCTCACTGGTGAAATTTCACTGGACCTTGAGGATATTTACACGAATGAACTATATCACTGACATTTGACTGAAAATGAACCACAGCCATATGTTTAAGGCTTTCGGGCTCTCAGGACCAGGCTGCTCACTCTCTGATTGGTAGGCTTTTAGACGCTCACACAGAGTCTGACATTTGGAAGTGAGTGGAAAACACTGGAAATGTCGGAAAAGGGGGGAGCATGAAACTGGTTTGATTTTCTCAGTTTTTCCTCAGTGATAAAGGGCACAATGCTGCCCATCTGTCCATCCAGCAACTGCTGCCATTTACACTTTACTCCAGTGGAAAACTATTAAAGCTTCAAGTGTAGACGTTTATCAAATCTTTGGGAAAGATTCTTTTTTTCCCTTCTAGGAGCAGGTATTGAATGAAGAAATTTCAAAGAAATGTGAGAGCTGGTCCAGATGCTGGGTCTGGTTAGGACCCAGATCAAAAATGGTGACCCTGCAAAGATGGTTCAAAACACAGAGACGGCGAAAAAACTCAGCTCGAGGCTTCAAAAACTGGTTTTTACACTTTTTTTTATTATCATAAAGTAACCAGTTTAACTGCAGAGTTATTACTAAACACCACAGCAGATGTTATGGACATGTTACTCAAGAGCAGACATGTTGGATATGATACAGCCGCCCATCATCAGGGAAAATGTCTATTCTGTGACTGATTGTTGGTGGTTGTCGCTCAGTGAAATCAGTCACAAAGGGGGTGCTGCACCAAAAACATTTCTGTGATTGTTTTGCTTGGAAATTCTTGTTTGCCAACTTGTCTGCAAACACTTGCAAACTGGGACCAAAGACTGATCTCCTTCAAAATAAAGTTGTGCCTTCCTACCACATCAAACATGTCAAAAGGTGCAACTTTTCCTCTGAAGGCAAACAATTTGCTTCTGGTTTGTGTCACACATCTCACAGTTTCACAACTGCTTAGAAAGTAGCAGGTGAGTGTTTGCAGACAAGTCGGTGCTTTCCGTTCAAACTATGGGCAACAGGCGAGCGAGCAAAGCGACTCCAAAAGGGTTTTCGCTAACCAGTCATGTAAGACACATTTTTACAGATAGTAGTGGACGGGTCTCTGGGCCTGTGTAACAGAGGCCCTTAACCCTACACATCCATAACGGCGGACAATTTAATGAGTGGTCACATGATGAGTGGTCATGTGACTGCAAAACCTCAATAGCTACACAGCTAACGCAGGGTTGTAAACTCACCCTTTCGTGTGGCACAACTTCTGCTCTCATTCTCTTGCTCTCCAAAGACAGATGGATAAGATAAATACTTTATTGGTGCCGCAATCAAAGTTACGGTTACGGCATGCAGAGCATAAAGAATAAACAACATAATCTAGAAAAAAAATTTAATTCAATGCAATTATTCAATGCACCTCTCAGTTTACCTGTTAGATTTTCCAGAGGTGCACAGACCCGACTGTAAGAGGATATTTGATGAGGCTCAGCAGTGAATGCAGCCTGATCCTGGTTTAACCAAACGGGAGCTGAGGCTGTGTTTGTGGCTTCCAGCTGTTTGAGTTTATTAAATACCTGCAGCGTCATACGATCCATATGTGCATCTTCAAACGCAGCATATGACAGAGACTGACTCTTATTATTAAACTGGTGAGAAATGATGTCCAGATTTTATTTATTTTTTTACAGAATTTAGTGAATTTTTATCTTCCTGCTTTATACTGTCATCATACCGTCCGTCTACAAGCAGCTGAGCCGTGAAATTTAGCATTTGTGTTCATTACACTTCAAAAATGAGCAACATGATCTTCATATTCATGGATGTTTAGTGGTTGTATTTATCTGAAGTGGAGAGAAAACAACATGGAGGATTTCAGGATGCTAATGCTATGATAATATATGCTAATGACATGCAGCCTCATTCTCACGCCTGATTGGCTTAGCTTAATCATGTGATCACATTGCGCTGTGATTGGCTATCTATCAGCTGACCTCGGTCCCTGAACAGCTGGCAGGTAAGGAACATCAGTTCTAGGCTGCAGCCTGATTGGTTAGCCTGTGATGCCGACTTCTGATTGGTCGTCTAACATGTTGGTCAGGGATGACTCATGGCCGTAAATAGTACAGCTGCAGTAATGATCCTGTACACACACGAGTATAATATGATGTGAATACCTTGTAAGCATGCATTATATCTGTGTTATTGTTATGGGTTATATATAAATATTAGGACATTATGTAGTACACACCCATGTACAGAGTGCAGTACTGGAAATCTTGTGTCCAAAAGGTATTTGTGGAAATATTAAAGATCTCTTACAGCACGCTTAAAATAGTTTAGATGCAGTGAGAATTGTTGAAAACATATTTTTGATGGACTCTGTATAATATCTTTACTAACCCAGGATGCAAGTTTAGGACACGGCCTCCAAATTAGGACAAAATCGTTTTGCAGATGGTAATCAGACGTCTGCCGAACGGTTTCTGTTATGAAACTGTGATATCCTGATGTTCTGTCTGATACCCAAAATGTTTTAGTTCGAATGTGCTCACACTTGCTTTTCCTTCACAGACATAAACTTTTTTTTTCATAATATCAAATAAACTGATGGCAATAACAGTTTGGTGTTAAAAGTTGGTTAGAGAACAAAAACCGGATTCAGTTTTTTAGATCGTGACTCCGTTTTTCACAGAGCTTAAATGTGTTTTTCAGCCCTGAAAATGTCATGTGGGTATCTGCTGTGTTTATGAACTTATGAGGGCTCAAATATACTTAAAAAGGGCCGATTTTGGACCGACCTGCACTTCGAGTGCCTGTAACTCAGAAAATATTCACAGTATGAAGGTAAAATTTTTGCAGGATGAAATGTACTAATGTGATTGTACATCAGCCTAGTTCAGCCAATGAGTGATTAAATGTGCTGAGGCGGTTGGAGGGAAGCTTTCTCAGATTTGGACCCTCCTGCTTTGCTTGTGTTTGTTTTGTTGCCTTTCTCCTTCCTGTGCTCCTGAAAGCTTGGATCTTCGTGGAGCTGAAGGAAGGGTGGTTGGAGTGCAGGGGTCTCTGAAATCTGCCTCTGATCTGTGAAAGGCAGCAGCCGACGGAAAAGAGAATCTGTCCAGCAGGACCAATAAAATCTCCCAGTGCGTTTTTCATGTGTGAGGCAGCTGAGAACAGTGGTACAGTAAACAGAGCCTCTCCATCAGCTCCACACAGTATATTAGGTCATTTGGCCGACCGGAGGAATCCCATTTAGCAGCTGATAAAAGCATTTGGGATGAATTCTGGAGCCCCGGGGCGGCTTGGAGGAGTCCCTCACCTCATCTGGGTTCAGTCATTGAATGCTCTCCACGGAGCAGTTTGAGGCCGCCGGTTGGCCGGCTGCAGGGAAAGTGTGGGCAGACTGGGACACGCGCAGATGAGCAGGATCAAAGTGCTGCTGGCCGCCGTTTAACGCTGGAAAAACCATCGCAGGCTGCACGGCCCAGAGAAGAAGAACAGAGCGAGGCAATGGGGCTGGAGGTGAAGAGGAGGGTGGGGGCCGTATTAATGCTCCACTTTATTGCTTTGTACTGTTAAAATTAAGAGCTTGGATTTCATGACAACACTTCAGCCGTGTATGCTTGACTTGTCCTTCCAGCCCGGCTTCAGTTTCAGTCGGCAGCGACCCGGAAACAGAGCCGACCTGAGCGCTCCTGAGTGACGGCTGAGTACCTGTAATCATTTAGTCTGTGAAACGTCAGCTTTGAGGAGCCAAACGTGAACAAATACCCCAAATATTTAGTTTACAGAAGCTCCAAATGCAGCACGAACTTTAGCCCAATGTCAGGAAAATGTGCACCTCTTTAATTTCTTCCCACAGATGGTTGAACCTGCTCATTTCCAGCTCTTCACTTTCTCTGGACTCCAGATTTTTGCTGTTGGGAGCCAATCAGAGCGGAGTTACACCCCTAACTAACCGAACTTCCTGCCATCTTCAACAACTTCTCATAGTTTTTCTTTGAAAGAACTTCGGCCCATTGGAGTAGCGAGGATAATGCAAAGAAAAGGTCTGTTTTTAGACATCACAGGATTCGATTGGGTAATTATTCCAAAGTTAGGCATCGTCTCCTGATAATTTTCTATTTTAGTAATTCGATTATTCTATTTCAGCACAAAATCTTTGAAATCTTCTACATCTGCATCAAATACAAGTTAAAAAATTCTAGTTTTAATAAAACAAAATTTTTTTCTAACTATAAGCTTGATCAAAAAGAACATTTTGAGCCTCATCTTAAAAATAGACCAAAGAAAAAGTTTTTTTAGGGAATTATTAGACCACCACCCAATGTAAGGTTAATGCTACAGCTGCCCTAAATAACAGTATTGGTTATTACCAAAATGTGTCTTCTGTTCTCATGTGCAACCTCTTTATTTTTTTAATGCTAAAATATAATTAATTTTGTTATCCATGAATTTGCAAATGAACTGTTTTACCAAAAAAAGCAGAATAAAGTAGTAAAGCACATCATGGGCTTTTTTTTTTAATTAAGATGGCAAATTACAGTTATTAGTTCAGTGTGCCGGCAAAAATTTGGGTGTAAAACTATGACTTCAGTTTGAAATTCCTCACTGCTGTTCAACATGGTGCTAAAGAGTTTGTGATGCTGCTCTTTGAGAAAAATAGTGAACACGTACTGTCAAATATACTGTTATACATGCTTCACTGGCAGAGATATTAGAAAACACTGCACACATTTCCATCGCTATGCAGATGATACCCAGTTATATTTATCTATGACGTACGATGTTACAAATCAATTAGTTAAACAATCGGCATGTTCTATAGACACAAAGAGCTGGGCCATGTGGTGGGCAACCGGATGGGGTCAGTTTTTGTTTAAAATAATAGTTACATATTCTATTATTTAAAGTGAGCCAACCTTTATAATTCATAACAGGATTATTAGCAGATATTTTTACATCATTGGTCAGCTGCTTTAGATTTATAGTCCCTGTTTCTATTGGTTTAAAAACTTCCCTTTGTCATAAAGTGGAGCAAATTATTTATATAATATTTTGTGACCTCCTGTTTTTAATCCAGCCGCAAGCAGATGAAGCAGGAATGTAAAAAATGATTTTGCTGCATTTGTATTAACTGCAAAATGTTCCAGTTTGATAAACTTGCTTTTATATGACAGAATTAAAAGCGTGAGTAAAACTTTCTGAGCTTTTCTCTATTGCAGCATCTTTGATTTAAACTAAGGGTGAAAGATTTAAATACAGTGAATAGCTACAAAACAAAAATGATGATTAAAGTGTGAACAGAGTTCATGTGACGGTCACCTTTTCACCCTGACGCCTGTCAGTCATGAGGATGAGCTGTTATCCTGCCTGAAGCCAATAAAAACGCTCCACGTTTGATTCCTGTTGAATTAACTGTCTCTCTGTGCATCTCTTTCCTCGTTACCTGTTTTCTCATCCCTCATTTCCAGCGTTTGCTCTGTGGGATTCAGCTCCAAATGTGCACTCTGGAAAATTCCCTATGGAAGGAAAATTTACTGTCAAACAAACTGAGCTGTGTTTGGGTGAAAACCTTTTGTCACTGTTAGATTGCACATGGATGAACATAGTTCCTGAAAAGTTGCCCGACTGTAGATTTAAAGTGCTGCTGGTGACTGAGGAGAACCGTCCTGGTTCCATTCAGGACGTTAGAAACTGGCCACAAAGCTGAGATTATAGTTTTAGTTTTAAAAGCGGTGCCAGTAACAAGCCGACGAGTCCGAGAATGATGAGAAATGTTTTTTGGTGGCTCATGTTTGTTAAAGAAATGCAGCACAGTCAGTCATTTTTGAAGCTATTTAACAGACAAAAAGAATATTGGCCGCATAAATATACATTGTTTCGTGTGTAGTTATGTCTTCCAAATACAGTGGTGGGGAAGGACGTCTCCCTTCCGACTCACAGCATTTTACATGTGGCTGGAAAACCTGCTGCCACATCTGTAGCTCACTAAATGCAGAGACGTGCTGCAAAGAGACAGACAGCAGGTAGGTCCGCATGTGTGATTTGAGCTTTATGCTGGATGCAACCCCAAAAGCAATTTTGTGTCTCCGGCTGGAATCAAACCAGCAGCCTTTCTCGTGCCAAGCAGATTGGGTTCCACTCTGAAGCCAGGAAACCATTTCTAATGTTAAATTATTTTGCACCTATCTATGCAATGTTTGCAATGTCCTATACAATCTATGAACCAACGCAGGTGAAGCAGATTGAAACGTTCATGGTTGGAAAATTAAAAATATCACAAATATAGAACTACTCACGCACTCACAGGTTAAATGAACTGCAGCTACTGTAAGCGGGCGCTCTGAGTGCAACAACTGGATCGTGACAGCAAACATCAAACTGTGGATCAAACGCAGACGAGTCCAGAGGTTGGCGACGGCGTGGGAACGGCAGTCCTCGGAGTCTCGATGAAGAAGACGATGAGGAGGCTGATGTGAAAAGCAGCAGCAGAGGCCAGTTTAGATGACAGAAGTAAAGAGGTGCGACAGTCCATCAGCAAAGTCTGGGACGCGTCACCTCACACTCACTTACTGGCTTCGCTGCTGCCTCATGATCCCACTACCTGTCCAAGTGTTCGCATATTAGCTCGGAGGAGCCCGGCGGCTCCCGGCTGTCTGCACACCGCAGACAAACGGCGAGGAAATGCAGAGGACACCCCGAGGATCATCCTGCATGAGCTGCAAGATGAGGAGTGGAGAAACAGGAAGCTTCAGAGTCAGTAAAAGTTTGATTCACTGGGGTTTGAATTTATTCATCTGTATATCGATATATTTGTGCTCCCATCCAAAACATGAAATCCTCCCAGTCTGCATGGAGGCAGGTTTTTTTCCCCTCAGAGAGGAAGGTGAACCCGAGGAGTGACCTCAGCTTCTTTAGAGACACTATTTTTCCTGGTGGGGGAAATATCCCGGGAAGAGCTCATTAATCAACAAGCAGCTAAATTTAGCTTCTTCACACTGGCCCAGACACTTTTCACTGCGTCACAACTGTCGGCTAAAATTACTCAAGGTAAAAATTTAAGATTAAAAATGTTATTTTAGAAGGAACGTTTACCTGAACAAAGTTAATATTGACACCTGCCACCTTTGAACGAACTGCAGCCACTCAAGCCCCTTTGCTGTTAGCAGCATGCGCTCTGGCCTGAAACCCATTCATTTCCATTGACTGTATCTCGCAATAACGGTTTCCTGCTGCTGGAGCAAAGCACAGCGCACGGGTGCCGCCTGGGGAGCACTCGCGCAGTGTTCCAACAGAACTCGGAATGTCGGGGAAGCATGCACGTACACATGAAGATCACGGCTGTGTCCAGATTCAGGGGCTCCATCCGGAAGTGAGCGCCTGTGAAACTAGACGGTCTAACCTTCACCAGCTGTTCCCACCCTTACCTCAGCGTGGTTCCTGTCGCCTAGCAACGGCGACAGTATGCAGCCCGAACTTTTGCTCAGTTTTTGTTTGTTTGTTTATTTAATCCTTGAGGAACTCCAGCAGTTGTCCGGTGTTCGGGATGCCTGTCCACTACATTGTCCATAGACTCACAGAGGAGGTGGTAGCCACCAGGTCATTGACCTCCCAAAGACCCCTGAGGACCCGGATATAGTGTCCTATGGGTCTGCAAGGCTGGCTTTCTGAAAGCAGTGGGTGCATTCGACAGCTGCCACATCTGCATCAAGTCTCCAAGTGGTCCTGATGGTCAGTGCCGCGGGAACAGGAAACTCTTCCCATCCATCATCCTGCAAGCAGTTGGTGACCATCAGGGCTGCTTCATTGACACGTATGTGGGCTGGAACTAGGTCAGTGCACGACTCCAGGGCGTTCCACCACAGCCCACTGTATAGACAGTCTACTCTCCTCTAGGGCATTTTTCCTTGCAGATGGAAGGCATCCACTCCTCCTCATCGCTCCCTACAAGAGCCCAGTACAAGGTGTGGGAGCCCAGCACTTCCAACAGCCATCATTCCAAAAGCACACACTCCACGTTCCGGGCCATCTTCCTGCAGGCGCTGGAGGTGCACCACACCTTTGTACCTTATGGAAGAAATCGCAGTTTATTTAAAAACTTATATTTTTACACACACACACACATATATACACATATAGACAGAGAGAGAGAGACTCACTACTAGCATTATACTGTAGTATTATCCTTTTGTATGCACCATCTTCTACTTTTGCATCTTTCTCATTACATCTCAGTGATGTGGCAGCCAACCCTGTAAACCCAGCTCATGGACGATGCAGTGGACAGTGGAAAGAAGCATCACAATCCTCTGCAGACCACCCCCTGTGTGATGCTCCACTCGCCATCCAGAAAAAGACAAGCCACAGGTCTCAGGTGCAGCCCCCCACCCCACATCCATGTCTCTGATCTTGCCTCAGCTGATGTAGCCACGCTGTCAGAGACTTCCTGTTCAGGCAGGCATCCGTCCTGTTGTGCTTTTAAATGGTCCAGGAACAGGTCACTCAGGTCAATCCTGCAGTCTTCACTGTAAATAACTGCACATGGTTTTTATTTTCCCCTTTGCATATTTATGATGTCTTATGGTCTTGTTATCTTTTCATTTTATTCTTGTTTATTAATCAGCTTCGTGACTTTCGAAGGATTCAGGCCTGAATTCCGACACTTCAAACTGCCGCTCCAGTTCCCAGCTAGCTGGCTAACCTTAGCTTGCTTGATAAAAACCTGCTGATGTCACTTTATCTCTCATTTTGTTGCTGATGATGTGCGTTTATGAGAAATTGTTGCATGCTGCATTAGACTTTAACTTTGTCCATATCGCTCATGAACAGAGGTTTTATGTCAGTTAATAATGGAGGTAAATCAAAATGCTGTTAACCGTTTGTTGTTATTGTGACTGCAGCTGCGAGCTGATTGGCTGCATCTGTCCCCGGGTTCCTCGCTTTCCCCCAGTCAGCGTACAGGAAGTGGAACCTTCTGAAGATTATGGTTATTTATGTTTCGTCCTACCTGCATGTGGTTCTGATTTGGACTGGACGGCAAGTGTTTTGATTGGCCGGGAGCCTGTTATAGACGCTCTTTCGTGCCTCGTCCTCTCCGCGTCTTTTTTTCCTTTAACATGGAGGTAAAAGGCTGCTGAGCTTTTCTTCATGCAGCTAATTGGGAGCCACTTTACCCTCCTCCTCCTCCTCTTCCAGCTCCTCGTTATGACAGGGTTAATGGCTTTACTGAGAGGGTATTTTACTGGTTCTGCTGGTTTCTGCAGGGCCTCAGAGCCAATTACAGTAATCAAAGCCAATATGTGGATCCAGGGAGAGGAGCCAAGCATGGTGGTTCAGGTGTAAGCCAATCTGTGGAGACTTTCTGCAGCAGAATAACTCTTTGTTTTAGCCATCTTTACCCTCCAGAGTTCAGCTTCCCAATGGAGCTGAAACCCTCTCTAATCCTCACTGATGGTCAGATCTTAATTCAGGACATCTGCCGGTTTACAAGAGTCTTAAAACACTGAATTAACTTCCCTAAAAATCTCTCTGAGGTTGTATTTCTATCTTTGACTTCAGCTCATGGCTCCTCGGTGCCTGTTTGGGTTCCATATATGGTTCTGGTCACTTTAACTGATTCACTTCATGAGTAACTGGTGGCGATTGCTTAGCTGGTTACGGCCTGTAACGTCAGTTCCTTCTTCTGAGCAGCACATCGATGCAGTGAGTTCCCACTAAAGCAGTGATTCTCGTGTCCTGATGTCCTGCAGGTTATAGATGTGTCCCTGATCCAACACTCCTGCATCCAATTTAGAAATCAGACTCTGGAGAACTTGGCTGCATACTGAGGAGGTGATTCGGCCATTTGAACACTTCGGCCTTTATTAACCTTTATCTGTAAAGCAAAGTTGGTGCAGTTTCATCAACAGCCACATGACTAAACATGCCCGCCAGAGATAGGCTGACAGGAAGACGTCTCACTCCGTTAAAAAAAAAATAAAATCACCAATAATAAAAAAACAACAATAATCGACAATTAAATTCGTCATCAACTATTTTTATTGTCGATTATAGTCGACAATGTTGCCTAATCGTTGCAGCCCTAGCTGGCTGTGAGAAAAAAATGTTCAGGTTTCAAAATGCGGAGTCCAGAAACCAGCGCGTTTCTGTCTTTAATATACAGTCTGTGTTCTTGAGGAACACGGTAAAGCCGTGTCCGGTCTCAAAATTCTCCAGCGCACAACCCACAGGACCCAAAGGATCCGGTGTGGCACGCCACAGGATGCCACAGTTAGCACGTCTGATTGAGGGTTAACTGAGAGTGAATTACAGGGTAGCTCCAGATTTGGTAGCTAGAATATAAGAAGCGGAGCTGACGAGTTCTCGTTGTGCGGTAGAGTCGAGGTGGACGTTTCTGTGGTGTGAGGTTGGCTGCAGGTTAAAGTGTGAGGCATTTCCACGGCTGCTGCAGATGTTTGCAGAGGAAACTTTGTCTCCGGGAAACCCCCCGAGCCTCCGACACATGCCCCCCCCCCCGCTGCAATTACTCCAATTACTTTTCCATAACACTTGTGTTTGTGGTTGGAATAACATTTTTCCACGTGAAACACACGTTGATTCATGAGGTCCGTGGAGCCGCGGGGAGCCGAGACATCAGGCCGAGCCGGCTGCCCTCACGGCGAACGCTCGAGCTGCTGCTGCTCGTCTTCTTTCTGCAGCAGGACGTCGTGTCCTGGGCCGCTTCCTGTTTTGTCTGCAGACGATCTGATTAAAAACTCATCCAGGCCTGATGATGATTAACGGGTGCAGAACGTCTTCAGTTTCTCGGCCTCGTTAGTAAAATCCGCTGCAGATATTATCCAGAGGTGTGCTTCTGCAGGAATCCTCTGCCCTGCTTAGAGGCAGGGAGAGGGGTCAAAGGGCACAGGTGAACACAATCAGTCACAGAGCAGAATGACAGGAGCGTCAGAAACATACCAAACCCGAAGACAGGGAACCGAGGAGGGAAAGACTGGCAATTTGCTCAGGTGAAGTTAACCTAAATATAAGGAGGACGGGAAAAGAACGAAGGCCGCACGATTAAATCTCCTTCAACACGACCTTGGATTACATCAGGAAACTGTCCTCAGGCCCAAAGATCTCCATCTGTGGAAGCTGGAAATTCAAATTAAACAAACAGGAATCAGTGATAATGAAATAAATACTTTTTGTACAAACTACTGTAAATGTATTTGTCTCTTATCACATCTGTGTTACAGTCTCTGTGAAGGAGTCCATGAAACACGTCTGTGACGTGTTTGACTTCGTCCTCGGTTATCGTCCCGCTTCCTGTTCTCCTCGCCGTGACACCGAAAGCAGATCGAACCTTCTTGTCGTCGCTCGGCTTCAAACCGAGAAACATGAATGTTTAAACACGTGTTTCAGTTGATTTTGTGCTTCCTGTCACGCTCACCGCTCGTTTCCACCTGCCTGCCTCCACCTGCAGACGCTGCAGAGGGAGACGAAGCCCACATCGCTGTTACGTAACCGTGTCACTGAGCAGGTGAGCGCAGATGTGAACCCCGGCCCGCCGCTGCAGGATGTTTAAATAACTTTATTAATACCCCTCTGTGAGGGTGACATCATGGTAAACAGTCTGATTTGATTGGTCGATGAGGAGATAAGGAGTCCTTTTATCATTTTCATCACGGCCTGGAAGGCGTCTGATGACAGCTGAGGTCACACGCCCAGCTGAGAGCAGAGGGAGAGGCACGTACAGCCAGAGGTCAAAGGTCAGGAGGTTTGTTCAGGGTAACAGCGGACGGTTTTGCACAAGACATGCTAAAAATAGTTGACCTCTGACCTCTGAAACAGGAAACAAGTCGCTCTGAAGCTTTTGATCATCTCACACGAGCTTCAGCAGCAGATCTGTCAAAAGTCAAAAATACACAGAAAACAGAATAAAAATGATTTTAAATCCAAGTTAAAATCTGTTTATGGACAGAAAAGGAAAAACAGCAAAATTAAAAGCCAAAAATATTAGAAAAAAAAGCAAAAACAAAATGAAAAAAGAAAAATGAAGTTAGTTGAGTTTAAAATGCTGGTTTAGGAAGTTAAATTTAAAGGCAATACTTTGGAATTTTAAAATAAGTCAATAAAAAATAATAAATAAAAATTTAAGGCAAAAACTTAATTTATGAGCTTAAAAATGTCATTAAAGTTAATAAAACCAATTTTTTTTAAGATTTATGTCAAAAAGGCTGCAATAACAAGATAAAAAAAATAAGTTCAAAATCAGAAATGCGAAGGGAAAATTGTGGAAACAATATTATAGATAAAATGTGGGAAAAGCTATAATAAAAAATTACATTTAAAATGTTTTTTTCCTGACTTATTGGATCCAAAATATATACAAAATTCTGCCTCGTGTGATTAATAAAAAGAGATGAAAAAAAATGTTGAGAATTTTTTTAATTCATTAAAAAAAAATGTATTAAAGGGCAAAAAGAGTTGTTTTCATTTTCCTCCTAATTCCTAACTCGTGTTGCTGTGGAGCTGCGGGCAGAAAGGATCTTCTGGATGTTTTTATTTTGAACCTTTTTCTACAGAACAAACTGTACGTGAGGCCTCGGCCGCTCCTCGCCCGGACATCGCTCCACATGTTTGGCCTTCAGATCTCCTGATGCTGCGATAATCTGCTGTCCTCCTCTGAGAGGAGCCGGAGGGCGGAGCCGGAGGGCGGAGGGAAGAGCGCTGAGAGAGGCTTCCCCCTCAACATGCCCGGGCTCTAACGAGCTCGGCTCCTCGCCCACTTTCTGCTCCGTCTTTCTAATTTTAGCAGAGAAACGAGGCGACCGTCAGACTGCTGCCTCCTCCCTCGCTCCACCTTTATCAGATATTTGAAACTCTGTTTAACGTCCACTTTCTTTCTCATCCTCCGCAGTTTTTGTCCCATTATTAACAGCATTTTCCGGCTTCTTTACAATATTTTGTCCCCTCTCTGCACTTTTGCACCACTGTTTAGTTTTTGTTCATTTTCCTAAAGTTTTAGCACAGCTTTTATCTTTTTTTTATCACATTGTTTTTGCACTTTTTTTCCCAATCTTTCATCTGTATTTTTCATTCCTTTCCTCTTTTGGCCTCATTGTTTTCACCGTTTCTCCGCGTTTGTGCAGTCATTCGGTTTCGGTCTTTTGCAGAGTCGAGACTCTGAGGCCATCTTGAGATAAAATGCTCCTGATGTGAAAGTGTGACTGTGAGCACATAAAGAAAGAAAGAAGCAGTCAGTGGAGGAAGTTCACGTAACTGCATTTTAATCTGCAGCATCAGTACGAAGTATCTGAACTCTGATCGGAGCTCTGATGGAGATCTGCGCCCGGCTCGGGCTGCTCTCCCTGGGCGTGGAGCGGGGCGCTGAAAGCTCCTTTTCCTTGTTTTGATTGTGAGCAGGGAGAAGCTCCGGCGCACCGGCTCCGGCGCACCGGCTCCGGCCGCGGGACTCGGAGACTCGCTGACCTCCAGTAGCCTGTCATCAGGACGAGGCCGAAGGCAGAAACCTTCAGGCCGCCGCTCGCCTTATCCTCCAATCTCAGCAGAGTCCAACTCCACAGATGTGCTGGGGGGGGGCTGATGAACACACACACACACACTTCAAAGATCAGTGTGTGTGTGTGTGATCACTCTTTTTAGGTTTTGCATCATTTTTCTCATCATTTGCTAAAGTTTTCATTTGGCTTCATGCAGCATTCTCGTCCCGATTTCTTTAGTTCTGCAGGTAAAATTGTTAATAAAAGTGATGGACCGATGCGGCTCTGCAGGTCTAAAAGCCTCCGGGCAGGTCGAGGTGTTTTCCGGCCTGCAGCCGTGAGAAAACTCAGACTCGCGTGTCATTATTTCCACTTCTCCCTGAACCGAAGACCTTCCTCTAATTATTTTCTTCGAGCTCTCGGCCTCACAAAGCTCCTACAGTTGGAGCTGCCGCAGGATGAATGGCCCGTTTCCGTCGAGGATTTCTCTGCTTCATCATTCAGCCGCTAAATCTTCGAGCTGCTTCAGGAAGACAGAAGTGATCAACGAGCGTCCTGGAAGCAGCTGGGATCAATCAGCACTTTGTTCTGGTTTGGGACCAAAAAGTCGTGCTGACCCTGGCGGGTATTAAAGATCAGTCAGCAGGTCCAAGGCGGGGGGGGGGGGGGTCTGAATCCTTTTGGAGTTCATGTG
>VUQJ01020064.1:11423-23628 GCA_015108635.1 Andinoacara biseriatus | reverse complement strand
GGGGAAAAAAAGGGAGACACACTGTGTACGGTCTGTGAACTGTGCGCATGTGCGAGCTTTCCACTGCAGCTCTCAGTCTTTCTAACATCAGCTGTATTTCATCCAGGAGTCACTGTGATTTAGAGTAACAGATTCAAGCCGCATGCTTTGGATTAAAGACATTAAAGTGAAGGTGGCGTGAAAATACGTTTAAATAATCACATTAAAACCTTTTCTTTCAGCAGCTTCTGTTAAAAATGCTGAGACTGAGTGTTTGCAGACTGGAGGTGCTCGTGTTGGGCTGTCAGCGTTACGTAAGGATGCAGCGAGGGTGTGGTGGGCGGACGTCCTCCCGGCTCGCTGCTGTAAAAGAGCTTCTTGTTGTTCAGCTTGTTTGTGTCTGTTGCTCAGCGTTTTGGTGCCGACTGCAGTTTGTAGGGACATCGCGGTGGAGAGGACATCTCCGCTAACCCGCCGCAGCTGAAAGCAATCATGTTCACAAGGTCACCGTGTGCACGAAAACTCAGAGACTGACGTGCAATGAAGCCAACAGCTGCAGTTCCCCTGGTGTCCAGCAGAGGCACCACAGTGAGTCAGTCCCCATAGACTCCATGTTTACAGCTTCCTCCTTCATACTGTAACTCATCTGTTTAACACTGGATTAAGGTTTCAAGTTTGGGGGCGTGGCCTCTTTGACCAGTCTGATATCATGGGTTAGAACTATAGTGACTATTTTTACCCAACTAGCTTTGGTGGCTAACTGAGAGGTTTTACAGTCTGAATCTAGTTTGGAGACGTCAAGCTCCCGGTTTAGTTCTGGTGCATAACCGAAGATTTCTGCATATTTTTTTTCTAAACCAAAGAAGCACTGAGCCTCCCAGGCTACAAATTTGAATGTTTTTCCTTTTAAACCTGCAAAAACACGAGTCCAGAAACCAGTGGCTGTGTCCATCTTTTATATACAGTGTTTGTGTTTGACGGTTTTTAATTTGCTTCAGAATAAAGTGAAACGCTGCCGTTCGGTTTCTGAAACGTCTCGTAGCTTTTTATTCAAATGAATGTTGAACCCAAACTGCGGCTGGAGGCATTTGTGAGTTTGTGTTTCTCATTTAAAGGTGTTGATTCTCCACCAGCGGTGATGGTGGTCTGTGTCATCCACCTCACTGATTAAACCTACGTGTTTGCGAACTATATTTAGCTTCAGCTTCTTTTACTTTCTCTGAACTCTGTCTTTCTTCTCTTTATGGAAACTGTCCTCCACACATTAACAGTCCAAACATCACTTCCAAAACGCACAAATTGAATAATTCAGCCCAGTTAGCTGAACAAACACACACCTTCATGAATGTTAATGGGATTAACGAGCTGCACTTAAGAGTCTGTTGACATTTGTGTCTTTAAACCAACATCCTGTCCTGTAACGAGGCCGCGCTGATTAACTCCTCACTGCACAGACGTGAAGCCGGCGTCCAGCTGAAGACTCTCCAACAACAACTGGCCGCTGTTTGAAGTGTGAGCGAGCGTCCCGCAGACCTGAACAACAACACCAACGTCTCCAGGCCACCAAAGAAGAAGAGGAAGAAGCAACCAGCTCCTTAATGAACTGCACTCCATTACAGAAAGTGGAGCTCTGTGTTTATAACAGTTATTAAAGGGGATAACCACACTCTCCAGCCAGGAAGCCAAAATAATAAAAAATGAAAACACCGAGGAACCATTTCCTCCAGCAGGAGGAATTATCATCAACTTTAAAAAAGATTTTTTTAAAAAAGAGTCAAAATAAAGAAATGTAACCAAATCAAACCTAAACAGGAACATCAGAGTGATCGGGTCAGATTTATGAGAACTTAAAAAGAGATGAAAATTAAGGAATTCCAGGTTACTGTAATGTTGGAAGTACGGAGAGAAAGTCTTTGTGGCTGTTTTGTTCAAACTAACACAGACCCCACAAACTGACCTCGGGTCAGCCAACTCTGAATGATTTGGTGACAGGCAGAGGAATGGACGCCTCAACGTTACAGAAACTCGGCGTTACTTCAGCCGGAAGAGCCAAAAACGTTTTAGTGTTAGAAGAACAATAGGTCCAGATTATTTATTCACTTTGTTCAGACTGAGATAAAAATAATTTTAAAAATATTACTTTAGGAATAAACCCGTTTTCGAGCTGGCTCTCATGGCCCAGCGCATCATCCGATTGGTCATTTCCTCCTGTTGTCCTTTCAGGTGCCTGAATGTGAGTTGGCCACGCCCCCTCCGGCTTCCTGCGCGCGCCCTCTCGGGGAATAAAGCCTCCTCTGTGATCTCCGGTTTAACGACAGTTTCTGTCATCAGAAAACGATCTGAACGAGGACGACGCGAAGCTGCAGTCCGACAGGTTGGAGACTCGAGAACCAGCGAGTCTGGATCCACTTCATTCCTGTCAGAGGAATGATGGGAGGTTTTTAATGCTGAAAGTCAAAATGAGCTGGAAGCTGGAGGAAAGTCCGGACATAAGAGTGCACACAACTTGCAGCCACAGCTGACAAACCTCCGCTGAGCGACCTCTGAACTGTGACATGCTGCTCAGGTTTAACAGGGACGGGTTGCTGTGAAATGGGCTGCAGTGATTGGTCAGAATTCACCTGCCATAACTTACTGAATGCTGTCTGTTACTTTGTTTAGAACAGGAAACACATTTACTAACGTCATAAAGTCACCTCCACCTGCATCACCTTAGCCATACATAACACACATCTTTATTTACTCTGACTCGTAATGCTACTATTTATGCTGTGTACATGATATATATAGTGGTTTGAAATCTGTATATAGTGTCTTTGATATAAACGTGTATATATATGTGTGTGTGTGTAATGTTGTTATATATTTTATGTATATAGTGTTTTTCTTTTCTTTTATTTGCCTTATTTTATTCTTTATATTCTTCTCTGTACTGAGCTGCTGCAATACACACATTTCCCCGCTGTGGAATCATTAAATCTTATCTTAATTTCAATTCAATTTATATGAACAAACTCTGGTTGGTGGCAACTCTGTTTTGATAAATGTGACACCAGCAGCCATAGCTGAATGTATTCCAGGGGCCAGAGCAGGTGAAAGGCCTGGATGACCTCTAATTTCCTGCTTCTAAATTCAGATCAAACTGAAGTTCTTGTGCTCGGCCCCGCAAATCTTAGAAACATGGTGTCTAACCAGATACTTACTCTGGATGGCATTACTTTGGCCTCCAGTAACTCTGTCAGAAACCTTGGAGTCATCTTTGACCAGGATATGTCCTTCAGTGCACACATTAAACAAATATGTAGGACAGCTTTTTGGCATTTGCGCAATCTCTCTAAAATTAGAAACATCCTTTCTCAGACTGATGCAGAGACGCTAATTCATGCATTTATTACTTCTAGGCTGGACTATTGTAATTCATTATTATCAGGCTGTCCTAAAAGCTCCTGAAAAGCCTTCAGCTGATCCAAAATGCTGCAGCTAGAGTCCTGACAGGGACTAGAAAGAGAGAGCAGATTTCTCCCATATTGGCTTCACTTCATTGGCTCCCTGTTAGATCTAGAATAGAATTTAAAGTCCTCACATACAAAGCTTTGAATAATCAGGCCCCATCTTATCTTAAAGACCTCATAGTACCGTATCACCCCAGTCGAGCACTCTGAGGTGACTGTTGTTGTGATTTGCTGTTATATAAATAAAATTGAATTGAATTGAATTTACAGTCCACCCTCTCATTAAAATATGATCACTTCTGGCTCCAAAAAATGAACATGCTAATGTTGAAACTTCTGCAGAATAGTCCTTAGCTTGTATTGTGAGACAACAGTGGAGAGAAGACGGGAAGGCTGGGACAAAGACCCGGAAATAAAAGAAATAAATCCAGACCTCTGGATTAGCTTTGCACCATATGGGTCACCTGCTGAGGTTTTGGTTCACAGGGATTCATGGACACATGTTTGTCCTCATTTAAATCTTTAAATTGTTAAATATGAACTTCTGACACTTTTCAGCTGCAGGGTTTGGCCACCAGGTGTCACTGTTTACACTGGAGGAAGTGAAAGTTCAACCTGCAAAAACCTGCAGAGACCTGTGTGTGTGTGTGTGTGTGTGTGTGTGTGTGTGTGTGTGTGTGTGTGTGTGTGTGTAGAAGCTGTTAAGCTTTGTTGATCTTTGTGATTACATGTCGTTTTGGCTCCGGCGGCTCCGAACATTCGTGGGAGGTTCTGAGAAGCATTAAGTCGAGGGTGGAAAGTGTTTGGCTGCTGAGGACGGAGCTTTTAGCACATTCCTGTGCAGCGGCAGCAGAACGTGGTCTGGGTTCAGTCCTGGTCAGTCCCGCTCCTCTCTCCTGCTGGAGAAAACTTAAAGCCAGTCAATCAAATGCTGAGCCTGAGTCAGCAGGTTGCGGTCCTGCTGCCGATAGCTGAGCCGGCGGCGAAGAAAGGTGCTTCTGTGTTTGAAGCATGCTCTGCCTTTTCTCTGCAGGCAAACCACGGGGGAAAATCCCTGACCTCCTCTTGGAGTGTGGGGAAGATTATTTAAGAGCCAGCTTTGCCTCAGCAAGGGGTAATTACTCGGAGTACTTTCAGGCTGCCGCTCACTGATGATTTTATGTGGCGAGCTCAGCCATGTTGGATTTATGTAAGGCGAGCGTTAGCTGAACAACCTGAAGGCCTCCAGTGTGACGGCCTTGAACTGAACATCAGACAGTAACTCAGAGGTAAGGTGGGCGAGGACCTGCCAGAAATTCTAGTTTAGACCATCAGTTTGTCTCAAATTAACGATCACATGATGCTTGAACACAGCAGGAGGTCTGAGAAACACGTCCTGCTGCTCTGGAGCTATTTTTGAGCCCGTGTTTTGTGATCCCATCTCTGGTTAAAGTCCTGCACGGGCAGCTCTCGCTGTGCTGCTCCACCACGCTCGCGCCTTTTACAGCTCGCAGCTCAACCTGTGATTCAATCAGCTAATGTACAAATATTCATACTGCATTTCAAAATACTTTTACTTAATAAAATACTGCTGTTTGCATCAAAGAGCCCCGCTGGCTCCACGGGCCTCAGCACGCCCCCCTTTGACCACGAGTGTCCCAGTCAGCTGCTTGTTTTTGTATTTTACTCTTTATCACCTGTATATTTGCTGTAATTACTGTGTGTATCACGTGTGTGTGTGTGTGTGTGTGTTACAATCCCTGTTGACTGTACTGTCTGTGTTGATCGGTTTAAATAAAGTTTAAAAAAATGCATCCTAAACTGAAGGCCACACTAAGCGCTGGGACACGGATTCGAAAGAATTTGTTCCCATTAAGCTAAAATATGAAGGCACGCGAGGGGAAAAAGCCTCGACATTACCTGAGATACCGTCAGCTTGTCTTCAGCCACATAAAGGTGGACTTTGAGATCCTCGCGGGGCTCCTGCAGGACTGGATGAAGCCCTCTGATCGGCTGTTGTTCAGGACACCACAGAGGTCAGCTTTCAGCGCTGCCACCACAGCATTATTATCCTCTCCGCCTCCCTCGAGTGCATCACCCCCCTGCGTCTCCACCTGCAGCTGCATCCTGCAGCCCTGACACTAACAGCCTTTATGCCCCGTGGATTTCGTGGCTTGTGGCTTTGCCACTCGGTGCCTGCGGAGAGCTTTTGGCCGGGGATCCACGAAGCCTCTGGGCTGCCTCGAGCTGTCGGCCCAGGCCGCAGAACAGTAAACCTGGCTGAGGCCGAGACCAGACTGTGGTCAGGTCAGAGCCTCAGGATTCCCCTCAGTGTGAAGGAAGCAAACAGAGCTAACATGAAACCCGGTTACTCTGCAGCTGCAGCATACATCAGTGATTTACTGCTGAGACGAGCTGCAGTTCTTTTCTAAACGAATCATTTGGGCTGAAAAATGTCAGGAAACTTGAAGAAAGGCAGCTTTTAGAGCCCAAAGTGACACGTCCGCTTCCAGTATGTGATAAATAACCTGATGCTCTGCAGCGCCTCTGCTGAGCTTCCTGATGATGCTGCAAAAGGCAGAATAACAGAGTAACAGGTGATCTCTGCGTCACTGATTCTCTATTCAGTGTGTGGGGTGGGTGGGGCTTAACACGGTGAAACAGAGAGCAGAGGAGCGACGCCGTGTCGCTCGCAGTTTACTGTCAGCCAGAGGAGCAGAGATGCTCCCGCTGATAAACCACAGATGGTAACTGGACTGATACTGAGCAGTCTCATTCAGCCAATCACACGCGTTCACGTTGGGTTCGATATCTGCTGCAGAATACTTCAGAATGTGGACTCAGAGGAATCCACCGACCTGCTGGACAACAGCCAGCCTCAGACTGCTAAAAAACAAAGGTCTTCATCACTGCAATTTCACCGGGGTTTTTGCCCATCGCTGTGTTGTTTGTAACGCCAAAAGGTGCATTCTGGGTAAATTTTGAAGGCTCATATGAGCATGTGGGATCGTCTTCCAGCCACGATCTCTTTAGGGTCAGAATTGGGAGTCCCTGATCGGTTTTTCCTGTGACGACCCTGAAAAATGTTCCCGCCGTCATGTTTTTCATGTTCACCCAGTCTGGAAATGTCATTTTTATTTAATCCCACAGGCTTATACGGGCCTCCAAAGTTTACCCAGAATGCATATTTTGAGGTTTTCTCTAGTGAATTCTCAGACACGGATCAATCACTGCCTCCGTCTGCTCCTCCTCGTCACAGACGTTTAAACTGAAGCCGCTGACCTCAGTGGAGGCAGGTGAGCTTAGAGTTTGGAAATGAGCATGTTAACAGAGGAAGGTTCTCACGTAGTATTTTGGACCTCCAGGCCACCGTAGCTCCGTCCTGCAGCAGCCTGGTATCAAACACCCTCTCTCCCTGCCTTTAAATGGTTATTTTCTGTGTGAGAGCCATCAGCAGTATTTCAAACATCCAGAGAGCAGCCAGCGGCATTTAAGGGCCTCTGAGCTCTTGGCAGCTCGGCGTTCCCAATGAGCTCCTCTGGGAAGCTTTAACTCTGTGTGCAGTCGGAGCTCGAAGCCCTGAGAACTTAAACTAAACGGCCTTTTAAGCCCAACCATAAAATCTCTGCCATACAGACTGAGCTGCTTTGTGTGGGATTCATTTCTGGAGCAATAACCTGCTTCCTGTCAAAATTGCTCTTCGAGGAGTTGCGCACAAATAACGGAAAAAACACGAGCAGGCGGCCGCGCGCTGGCGTCTAATCGGCCATCAGTCGCTGTCTGCCTCCCTCTGTTTCTCTAACGATTTCACACGTTTATGAAGGTGACGCGTTAAGAAGTTTTCCACAGCTGAGTGAGATCCTCTCTGCACATTCCCAGTTCACTCCCAGAAAACTGTACACACCTCACTGCTCCCAGCACGATGCCCACAACCAACCAGAGAGAAGGAAGAGGAGGAAGAGCTTTCCTCAGGCACCTTCTCTGCAGATCCGTCCACACATCGAGGATTACAGCTGAGTCTGAAGAAGTGACCTGGAGCAACGTTCATGGTGAGCTTCTCTTTGGACTGTGGGAGGAAGCTCGACATAAACCTGCAGACCAGAGGATTTGGATCGAGGTAACGTCAGGTTTAACCCTGGATCTATCACTATGGTAACCAATGCAGCAGATCTAACCTACCTCACAGGGGGTTATGGCACAGATTAGAGATCCACAGGTACAAAACCACCACCTACTGCCCAATCAGATCTCTGGAATCAGCATCACCATTCCTGAAGATCCCTCAGAGCTCAGTCAGTCAGAAGGTTTTTAGGAGCATCGAAAGTCTTTGTCTGAATTATGCGCTTACGTGATAGTCTGTGGAAGCTGCTGATGTCACTGACAGCATCTACACCCGATGGCTGGTGGTGGAGCTTCTCTCTTCCAGCTGATACACAGAGCAGCTGGAAATCTGCAGGAGGAAACCGTGGTACCAAACGGGCCGATCACAGCTGTAGTCACGGTTCTACTGAGATGGATATCTCCAAAAGGAGACCAGCCTCAGTGCAGACCTAAAGCCAGGTGTCCAGTGAGGGGAAGGATGGATGGACCTCCACCCACGTAGTTTCTACTCACTGTTCAGCAGAAACGTCATTTCTTTATGCAAACCTGCGCATAAACCTTGTAATAACCACAAAAATTTGTCTTCCTCCGTTTTTGGGGCCTTTCGGAGGCCGGGTGTGCAGGTAAAATCCACCTGAGATTATCGGGTATGCACCGACGTCGTGAAACTAGATCCAGAACAAAAAGCAGGATGATGTCATCAGCACACAGATTGGTAAACAATAATCAATCTGCTTTGACTCATTTCTGTTCAGCTACACCTTCATGGCCTGGACAACAGCACCACCAGGTGGACAGATGGTGCAACAGCAGCAGGTCAAAGGTCAGAGATCACATTTGTGGATGACGCTGGAACCGACTCGTTTCCATCGAAGCAGGTTCATCAACACCACCACTGATAAAAAACTGATCATGTGTTTGATTCTCCTGTTTAAACACGTTCATACTATAAAACCAGCTTCAGGACAGAAGCTCCTTTGTTCCAGGAGGTGAAACCACCATATCAGGTGAAAGATGGAGGTCAGTGCTTCAGTTTATCACCTGAGGAAAGTTGGGGGGGGGGATTTAAATACAGGAAAAACTGTAAACTGGTTTCTTTCATGTGGCCATTAATCTCTGTTGTTTTCAAGGCACTAATTGAACATTAAAATCACCCAAATCCAAGTTCCTCCCAGACACCCAGAGGCTGTGCAAACATTCACCTCCACACCGAATATTTCAGCCCATTAAAAACACGTGAGGGTCAAAATCCAGCTCTTAAGAAACTTTGAGGGTGAAAAACCTTAAAATCTGCAGCCAGATCAGTTTCAGTCCCACTGCAGGAGTTCAGCTGTAACCGGCTCTGAGCACCAGTGTGATGGATAAACTGAAGGTGGCCCAGAGGAGCCCTGATGATGTTTGATCAGTGAAGTCTGACAGTATCACAGAGTCAGAGACGAGGCGTCTGATTTTCACTATTCTTTTTATTATTTCCCGCACAGAAAGAAAAACTGCTTTTAGTAGAAGGTGTTTGGTCTCTTGGTGGTGAAGCGGGGTTTGTGCTGGCGGCGCAGGACCCGGTGAGGCAGAGGGAACCTGATCTTGGAGTCCTGCAGGTAAAGAAAGTCACATGATCAGACATAAAAGCATCAAAAGAACCCGATAACCATCGTCTGTCGCCAGCTTCACGACCGCCAGGTTTGAAGATGGAGGCTCGAAACCTGGAAGAGGAATCTGGCAGTTCGTGTGGCGGGTTTTCAAGCTGGAGCTGACGATGGCGGCGGCAGCCCAGAGAGAGCCCCGCCTCCCGCTGAGGGAGGGCGAAGAGAGGAGGACTTACGTGGAACTGCTTGATGGCAGGTCTGCGACACTTGTTGGCAGCGATCACCTGCACCTTCATGATCTGGATGGAGTGGGCGCGGGCGCGGTGGCGAGCTCCCATATCCCGATCTGAACGAGACAAAAAGAGGCGGAGCTTAACGGACAGGAAGCAGCTGCTCGAGTGCGAGTCGTGTTTTATGCATCGTTTTAAAAATCTTAAATCATTCAAAGACAACAGCACCACAGCACCACAACAATTACACTACAGACTTCATCTGATGCTCTTTGTTTCGACTGAGACTATTTTTAGCTTCAGACGAGTGAAACGCTCGCCGGCGCCCTCTGTGCGACTAACGGCCTCTTTAATGACAGCGAGAAAAACTCTCGTTATGGATCATTGACCCCTGAGGAGCTGCTCCACACTGAGGAACAGTGAATGGCTGTCAGAGTGACCTTCAGGAGTTTCTCCTAACTCAGGCTGCAGGTTTAATGTTTCTCTAGAGCTCCTCCATCACATTTGCTCCAACAGCGATTTTCACACTGCTGGTTTTAGCAGGTGTAACTCAAACATTAGCCCAGAAGCTGAAGCTCACAAGCAGCTTAAACAAAGTCAGACTATTCAGAGGGAAAAACGAGCTCAGCAGGACATTCGGAGTCAGGATGGAGCTCATCCCGGCTCCTTAAGGATGCCGAGGATCCAGCATCGAGAAGCTCTGCAGCAGCTGCTGGTTCGTACAAAGCTGTGAAACAGTCACAGTCCTGCACACCGTGTGTTTCTTCACCTCACACTGAAGTGAATCTGAAAACGTCACTTTAACCATTTACTGCCTGGAGTTTACACCACATTGTCCAGATGTTTACAGACACACAGAGTCCACAAAATAAAGAACAAGTTCAAATAAAAGATGCTTTAAATTAACAAATGTGCTGCTGACGATCTTATCGTGCCATTTCCATCAGGCTGGTAACAGGATGTTCTTTACTGCTGCAGTTACTGACTCACCTTTCTTCAGGTGAACAGGTCTTATTTCTAAAAAGTAAAATCGACCCGTTTTTAAACGATAAATTCTGGCTCTCAAGGTCAGCAAACGCTGTCTTATTCGCCAGCTTTTAACTGACGATCAGCTGATACGTGTGCCTGGCGTGACCATCGATACTCACAGCACTGAGTGACGGCTCCAGACGTGGTCAGATCTCTGTACTCCCTGTACATGTTGTGGGTGCCGCTGCGGGAATCGTAGCGCAGCCAGATACCAAAGTTCTTCACCTTCAGAGGCGTCGTCTCATTGACCTGAACAACACAGCGAGGCGTTAGAGACGCCATCAGAGGAGCTAAAGAAAATCTGAAGTTTAAACACAAGACACTCACCAGGCCGCAGTAAACTATCTCTCCAGAGGCCTTCTTCATCTTCCTCAGCTGGGAAACAAAATACCAGAAGCGAGATTTGGCCACGATGTGGTTCGGGGCAAAGATCCTCATCCGGTACAGAGGGGGGGCGGGGTTCTTGGTAGAGGGCAGCAGACGCCCAATGACTTTGTACTCCTTAAGCTGCAGGAAGAAGATGAAGATGTGTCACACGGAGGTAAAACAAGTGCAGCAGTCAGACAGTGAGACAAAGGTTGGACTTGTTGAGCCTTGAATTCACTTTCAGAGGCACGGCAGCAGCAGAGAAAGGCGACAAGGACCAAGTTTATGTTTGCACGCCAGACAAAATCACACCATGGACACGGTGTGACCTTTGGGTTTGGGTGCGAATGGAGACACCATCACAACAGGTACACCTGCTACAGAGCTCACCTACAACAGTCTGTACACTTAAAACCCATTTAAGCTTCAGCCCAAACAAACAGTAACAAAGACTTATGAATAAAACATGTAATTTCAAAATGTTTTAAAATATATATATTTATTAAAAGCTATAAATGAAGTGCATAATCTCCTATAACAATGTGCAAATTTAAAACAAAATCCATATTTGCTCAGCATTACACATTATCTGCCATTAACAATCACCGAACTCTCTATTAGCACCACTAGTTTCTACCGTCCCCACAGGTGTGCTGACACCTGTGACACGGTTTAAGACCTTAAACTGCGCTCTTTAAATGAAGTGCTGTTCGGGTCCAAAGAGGAGAATCACAGCTGCAGCTCGCGGAGTTCCTGCGACACTAAAACACATGCGGCACTCCGATTGGAAAGGCGGCGATTCTACAAAGACCTCCGTTTAAGCATTAAAATGCTCCATAAAGCCTTGACATTTATAAAACGCTGATCAAATCAGAGCTGCTCCTTCACTCGGCTCGGTATCCCGGGTTTTTAAAAAAAAAAAAAAGCACGCTGAGAGCTCGGATTTGAGCTCACGTTAGCGGCTAACGTTAGCTCCCATTAACGCAAACCGAGCTGTGCTGAATTTTATTCATGTTAAATGAAAGCCGGTGCCGCGCCGGGCTGCAGCCCGCAGCTATAACCGAACTCCTCTCTCGGAGACAAACTGGAAGAACACACGCACCGCGGCTGGTGCCTCCAGCACTACTCTGAGCCCACATGGTGCCGCGGACGCCATGTTGTAGCCGCAAAAGCTTCGGTACGAAAAAGGCTCAAATTCCCGTTTTAAGTCGGACTTTATGGAAATTATCCCGCACGAGCCTCTCGGATTAGACGTTATTTTGATAAAAATGCGGTGTGAGGCCGCGTGCGGAGCGTTTAAATGTGTAAATAAAGGTTTTACGAACCGTGCCGGACGCCTTCATGGTGCCACTCGCTCACTGCCACAGGAAAAGAGGAAGTGGAAGGGCGGAGCATGCGCACGTCAAACCCAGGCCGGAAGTCCCGCGGAGGTGCTCTCCGAGCGGAGTCCCTCAGAAACACATAAAAGGAACCGATGACACGAAGC
>VUQJ01020060.1:4583-16995 GCA_015108635.1 Andinoacara biseriatus | reverse complement strand
TCTAACCAGGTAAAAAAAAAAAAAGAAAAAAAAAAGTCACTTTTGTGACACAGAAAACTCTTATGTAGCTCACTAACCTAATCTTGCTTCACAGTACACCCCTCTGGAAATGCCAAAATATAAATTGGTTAATCATGGAAGTGCCTGAACTGGCAATTAGACAACATAATGTGTCTGTGGCCGCTTGCTCTTTAAGTGCCATAGTAGGTGGTATTTTACCTCTCCTAAGAGAAATCTCTAGACATTTCCAGATATTCAGCATTGTTTACCAGTTTCTTCTTCAGATTTTTGCAGTTTCGTGCAAGCATGGTTGTGCATAGTCGGCTTGTCTGATCTTGTTTACTGGAATCAGCTGCCTAGAGCTTTTTATTGTGAGGTTAATTAGAGCAGCAAAGCACATGACCTATGTGCGGGATGCTGAACCAAAACTAATGAGCTAAAACCAGGCTAAAAGCTGCAAATAGGTACCAGGCATTCATTCTGAGTTTAGTGCTATGAGCACTTTCATTTCACATAAAGTAATTAGATACACCGTTTGCCTAAATATAATGCTATGTTGACAATTTCCTATGAGATTACAGCAATATTTAATATACATTTTACAAACTATCAAATTAGGACAGTGCCGCTGAGAATTAACACAGGCTCTGACATTTTCACTCCATTAACTCTTATTTCTCCAGCACATCTAATACTATGCTGTACGGTGTCCTTTTATGTGAGACAACCAAAGGCCATAAGAGAGGATGCCACTGGTTGCTTCAATGCAACCTTAAAAATTACACTTTAAGCCCTTTAAGGAAAGTGAGCTGTGAGGCAACAATCAGTCAGATAACATCAAAATGTATTCAGGGTAAACATAGCAAGTGTAACAGACAAAAGAGTGAGTAAAATATCCTAGCAGAGAAACACAAGGAGAGTTAACATAACCTTAAGATTAATGGTTGAAGGTGTAACATTTAGCAGAATTCCCAGCAGCATTCATCCTCATTTCCAAAAGGGATGATGAAACTTGAAATTAAATGAAGTAAAATATTTAAATTGAGTATAAAATACATGAAGTCCTTCTGAGCGCCTCAAATTCAGGACTGCCACCTTTAATCATGCATGATTCAGCTCCACCAAAGTATATGTTAGTAAATGGCACAAGGCCACAATTCTAAATTTCTGAAATTGCAGAATATTCTTACTTTCCAATGCAGGAAAAAAAAAAGACAAATAAAAGCGAAGTACACCGACAGCTCATGTACTTTACATATAACAGATAGGTGCATGTGTATATACAAACCTGAATGAGTTGTTGGTGCGCCACATTTCCACAGTAAAATGTCTGCTGGTTGTCCACAAAGCCTGGAAGTTCAGTCTCTTCAACTTCCTCACCACTCAGCATCAACACTCTGGGGGAAAACACACTCTTGAGATAAGATACGTGCTTTCAAAATTGCCCCTGTCCTTATCTGGCATTCTGCACAACCAACACTCACCGTGTCTGACCCACAAAAGACAGCACCAGCATGTCATCTGTCTCTCTGCCTGCCTCAGAGCGGAGCGGCCACAAACCTTGAAGGAAAATCAAGAGTGTTAGACAGAAAAAAGTTACTTTCAGCACCAATTTGCGGGGTAAAGAAATACAATACAGAGCCAGTGTCCAATCTTAAACTATTCCATTTGTCAAACAACATGGTGAGGATGTACAGGTTGCAGATCACTCTCAAAGAGCCATTGACTGCTTAAGTAAATAATTGCCTCTCATAAAGCAGCCAGGGGCAAAAGCCAGCAGCTAACACTTTTAGGGCATAGATGGTCGATAAAGAGCTAAAACCTAACAAGTGCGAGCAGACCTTAACTGGCCTGTGTGTCTCATTCAAGCACCAGAGAAGAGTCCTTTGAGAGAAACCTAATTTTCTAGGATTAAGAGGTGTCTGCTGTCGTTAAAACCTGACGAGCTTCCGCAAATTGTCTGTTTACCATAGCACACACTGCAGAGCACTTTGGTTTTCTAAATCAAAACAAATGCCTCCAAACCAAACCTTGGCAATTTTCCTGCTATTCTGAAAGTGCAGAGGGAAGACCTATGACATCTGAGCCATCTGTTCCTGCTCACATGCCAAACCTGAATGAGCAACAGCTGGCATCTTGGCCACGAGAGGCAAACAGATGTGCGGGTTGAAGTGGCTCTACTGTGAAGTCAGTAGAATATTAAGGTCCAGATAAAGTCAAGACTCGAGAGGGAAATGGCAGACGAGACACAGAGTTACACACGCAGGACACACAAACCTTTGATTCCCGGCAGGTCAATGCTGGCATGCTCGTGAATTCCAATGCCATTGCGGATTATCCGAAGAGAGCCCTCTTTGAATGCACCTGAGCATGTCACAAGCTGAAAGCAGCAAACACAGACATTAAGACAAAGATTGAGATTTGAGGTTGTCACGTTTTTCCCTCATTTTTTTGTCATTTAAGCAATACCTTATATCGGCTTCCTGCCAACTGTTGCATTTTTGTAAAGAACAAATTGGTTCACTTAACCCGCCATTCACATCTGTAACAAAACTGTCTCTAACAGTCGCTAATCGCTAGGGAGTGAGCATTAACTGCAGAGATATGACCTCAAGGATATTATTAATGGGACAAGAAACATGAGCAGTCAGTCATTCCATTTTACTCCCAAATTAAATCATTGTGATAATAAGACTATGTGGTAACAGTGTCTTCATGTTTCAAAGACTCCAGTAATTAAGTTGTTCAGTACATTGTTGTCATAATTATTCAGTTAATCAACTGATAATTTTGACCATTAATTTCCTGTTTGCTGTGTAAAATGTCAAAAAAATTAGGGATGCACCGATAAATCGTCCTTACATTGGTATTGGCTAATATTGACTTTGTTGTTTGAATGTTATCAGCCAATCAGCAACTAAACATCTGACATTTACTGTATAACAGCAGATATCTTCTGTTGTGTCACATTAGTTTTGTGCTAGCTAAAGGTTCAAAGGCAGTGTGATGAATTTAAATACTTTTGTTGTTCTAATTTAGATTAAAAAATAATATAAATTTCAGCTATCTGCAAAATGTTGTTATTTTAAACATTTTGTACCAGCGTAGAATTTCAGTACCAAGAGAAAACGGATAAAAAAACAAACAAACTCACTCTAGCATTTTGGCTGACTTTCAGTCTTAAGCACATGTTCAATAACACACAAACCAAAGAAAGCAGCAATTAAGTAACACAGTCATTAATGCAAACAGATATCACTAGACCCACTTTAAGCACTTGTCATACAAAGTCATGAAAGCAACAGTAGCACAGAAGTCCTTCTTATGATGTTCCCGAGACAGCAGTACACCTAAATTGTAGTTTGCAGGAATTGTGACTCAATTCATAGTAGATCTGCTCTGAGACTGCTGTTACAATCATCACAGTGCTGAGATCCAGCACCCTCAAGGTAAATAAACTGCCTGTACAGTGTGACTGGAGAGCACCAGAATGTTATTTATGCATCCAGTCATGGTACACTAACAGGATTAATACCAGAGCCCGCATAATCTCAGCCTTTACCACCTGCCACCCAACAGTTTCCTCCCAACAGAAACAGTCATGATGATCTTGGCAACCCACCTCGCTCCCTCGAGCATGTTTTCAAATGCCCTCACGCATACTCACACTCAGCCACACTCTCATGGGGCTGACTGCATTTTCTTCAGTTGCACATCCATGAATACGACATCTATTAGGATTTATCTGAGAGAGGTCATGTTATTGTTTGTCCTGCACAGTGTGCGTCAATCCTCCGCTGTCTTAACTGCTTTGGAATGTGTCCGCATCAATTAACCGGGCCAAATGTTCTGCAGATTTGCAGCTAATGGCAAATTAAAACAATTGTGACTGGATTTAGTTCTGGCCCCTGAGTTAGAGAGAATGGATGAACACAGGCAGTGGCTGGTCTGTACCCAGTAGAGTGGCTCAGTGCTCTAGTGGACTGCTGCCTTTGGAACCACATCAAATACCCTGAGGCCTGGTGTCAAATTCTGCCAACAAAACCTTCTGTACTGCATCTCCCTGTGCCTCACTGATTCAATACAAAGGAGGACAAATGTTCAAATTAGAAATTGTTTTTTTGTCAAAGTACATCTCTGCAGTTATGTGTTGAAGAACATGCCAAAAAAAAAAACGTACATGTTCAGCTGACAGCTGGTTGCTGTATTAACATAAAAATTACATTTTGAGAAACATTTTAAAGCTGACATTACCATGCAATACCAGCTAGATCACACTGTATCCAGAATACAAATGGCTTGATATCTTCTGAAGGTAAACAAAGCTAAGTACACACAAGTGCCGAAGATGATGGATTGTTGGGATACATGGAGACAGGGACAAGGTCTTCACTGTCAGCTTTAAAGGGTGTAAATATTATTAGAGGAAATTACATTCACAGCAATCTGCCTTTGTGCAATGGAACAAGAAAGCCAATTTAAGTTTGTGTAGCAGATGTGCATTTTAACATCCAGTGTAACTGCAGTCCAGCTAAACAACCGCTAGATTCAACTGGGATACCAGGCGAATAATAATACCTGGTGTTGAGGTGGTAACAGCTTTAAAAGATCCACTATACATAAGAACAACACCCATAATACACACACACACAAAAAAAAAAAACTCACAGGAATTTCCTGAATACACTGTATGCAGATTTTCTGGCCAGTGGCAAGTTTTTGCTATGAGATGCTACAAGCTCAGTTCTGCTGAGAAGAAAATTGTTAACATGGTTCATGAAATCGCTGCATTGGTGGTATAAGCCAAGACTCCCCAAAGGGTGTGACAAAGACGATAATAAAGAGGAAAACTCAGAGGGAGACTCGACATAAGGGAAAGTGTATCCAGTGACTGCTTCGAGGGTTTTCAGTAATCTCCATGTCATATTAAAATCCCCATTGTGAACACGCCGAGAAACCTTTAATTCGAGTTTGTTACCAAATATGTAAATGTCATGTAGCCTTTATTTGCTGGTGACTTTTTCTTTTCTTTCTATAAATAATGGATTAAACTCTTGGTTTTTACCTGTCCCTGGCCTTGCCTCTCGAGGTCAACCACACACATATCCACAATAGGTCCCAGATTGGTGAATGTCTCCATCACTGCCACATAGGAGCCCTGCTCATTGCTGTCCACATTGAGCTGCAGAGAAATAAAATTCTCTTTACGAAGGATGCAATCTGCACAATTTCTTTGAAAAACACAGATGTCAAACTCACCTATTATATTTACTTATTATATTTAAATATAATACACCAAAATACAAAGTGAAAAATGATGAACAAAAATAGCAGAATAATGAAGTCTTAAGGAAAGATCAAATACTAAATTTTCTGAACAGGTTCATTAATTATTTGCAAAAGTTTTGAACAAAATATGAAAACCTTTGGAGGGCTAATAAAAGTTTAACCTCATTTTATTTTATTTTTTTTTAACCTGGAGAAAAATAATTTCTCTGTGTTCAACGTGATTTTCACTCCATGCACTGCATAATAACAACAATGGGAAAAGAAATGCTCTCTTGCTGCTTACCTTCACTAACTGGGAGTCGCCCAATCTAGAGCCCACAAACACGACACCGTTGTCCAAGTAGGTCAAACATTCAGCAATAGATGTCTGTCAGCAGAAGGAGACAGAAACATCTCAGTCTCATGATCACAACACAGCAGGGCTACAACTTACAATCAGTTCATTTTTAATCAACATGGAAATGACTGCTGATTCCATCACCTCACGGTAATACAAAGTTAAGAAAAGACAACACATTTGACACATTTGATACTACATCATTAAAATAGTTGCACATCTATTTTTCCAATTATTTTTCTATTTATTCAACCAACTGACTGATAGTTTCAGCACTAGTCCACGCACACATAATTTGGTCACATTAAGTTCACAGTTAAAAAGCGAACTCTTTTTTGACCTTATTTTACAAAGTGTGAAAACTTCTTGCACAAAACAGTAAATTGTATAACAACCTTCCAAATATTATTGTGAGAACTAATTCATCGGTAGTTCATTTTTAGAATAGAATGTGTAGTGATCTAAGTAAAAATAAAGCATCTGACATATCAGTCTAAGCTTCCCTCTCTACAGATTACACAACAGCGTGTGCAAATTTGTTATTTTTACTTTTTGCCACATTAATGACCAATTATGAAAAATGACTTAAAGCAGTGATAATTTCAGATGGAATCATAATTAAGGATTTTGACCTTTAACACATTCAAAGGCCATTAATAAAAATATGTAATTTACCTGATAATAAAAACAAATATTTTTTAAAGCACAATTCTCTAACAGGAGCAACAAAAAGGTCACACAGCTGCTCAGCTAGACTTAAAATAAATGAAATGAAAATGAATTTGGTAGACAAAAGTTATGAATGCACAATTTGGTTATTTGACAAATGTGACAGAAAAAGTTAAAAAATTGAACTTTAATGTTTTCACTTTTTATCGTTTCCATTTTGGCCAGTGTTCAAAGTAATGTAAAAACGAACTTAAATGATGTTATTAAATTCAGCCCAGTCAGTCTGTACACGGTCTTATACTTACTGACTTGCAATTAATAAAGGATTTTCTGCCTGACATTTTTAACGTAGAGCAGCCTCAACGTGTTTATTGAACAGACTTATCCTAACAGCAGTAAATTTATAGTTATTTAAAAAGCAATCTGCTTTACTCTCAACAGCACTACACAGCAGCAGTCAGAAAACTAGAAAGAACGCCTTTTACGTCTCTAAACTCTTCGGAAAGCAATTAAAGAAAGGTGTTACGAAGCAAATATCATCTGCCTTGAACGTGAGCCTTAGCTTCAAGCACAGTATTGAAATACAATCATTGCCTAAATCAACTTTAAAGGGATGAGTGACAGCCTGGCAAGCAAGCAACAAAAAGGCAAGCTCGTTTTTTCTTATCTTCTGTGCAAGCGCAGACAGATCTATTAGCTTAGGGCCATAAACCACTAAAAAGTCAATCGTAACAAAAGACAGTACAGAGGTGGTAAGAAGAAAAGGCAGCGGTAAGAAAATCGAGAAGAAACAGAAAGGCTCATCGTGCCAGGTAGTGAAAAACTGATGGGAGAAATGCCCAAGGAAAGGCAGATGGAGAAACACATGGACGACAGGCAGCAGTAATAAGGCCTAAAAAAGAAAAAGAAGAGAGATGAATGGAAGACCTCTCCAAGCAGCTCCACATGCAGGTCTTTGAGTGCCACAGTGCCGTCCATTAGCTCCTCCTTCTCCAACAGCAACATGAACAGACGTCCCTCCATGTCACCCAGCAGGTACCGTGAGCCGTTGGGGTCCACCCGGTTGTGGCAGACAATGGTACTTTGCTGCAAATGACAGTAGGATACAAACAAATCTTTAAAATAGCATACACAGTTGAGGTAAAGCCTGCACAATTACACCAGTACTGGCACAGACACCTGCCTTGATCACCTACGATCACACAAAAAAATATATTCTTCTAGGAACTTGTATGTACAAAAGGATGAACACAAAGCTTTACATATAAAAGAATTGCCCATAAACTTTTTCCCCCTCCATGACTGATAAACTGCAAATTGAAAGTTGATTACAAACATAATCTGCCATACACTGGTACATCCAATAGCTATAAAATATATCTTCCGGAGGGCACAAATAGCCATTAAACCAGTCAACCATTTACACATACACATGTACAGCCAATATAGAATTACCATCAAGTCAATCCGTAAAGTTTGAAGCCTAGTGGTTACCTGGGAGAAGCAAGCATCAGCGCACCAGCACAACAGTGCTTTTAACATGAAAGAATTGTGTGTGTGTGTGTGTGTGTGTGTGTGTGTGTATGCACATGTGCAGAGAAGGAAGTTGGAAAACTAAGTTATCAGTGCTCTCTGTTGGACAAACGTTGCAATAGCAACACTAGCAAATTTCTTGTGACTTTATCGGTCACTGATATGTTTTTGATATGCTAATATTTACCAGCACTTATCTGACAATGACGGATTTATCAGCCATACTTACAATAATCTAATGTCACACTTACACTGTCTTATCATCGTCTACTCTCATAGTTTGTCATACTGTTTAAAATATGCTTTGTAAAAACTGCATCGCTTAGAGTGCTTAGAGAAAGTAAAGCAAAGGATGAAGCTCTACTGACAACTGAGGCTGTTGTAAAAAAATAACTTGTCTTATAATATTTTCACCTTGATCACAGCTTTACTTGGTTACTGTCAGGGTCACTCTCAGCTTTCAGACTTCTGCCTGAAATCTCACTCTAAACAAACTGGGCAGCATTAAAAAAAAAAAAAAAACATGTTAGGAGCTGCAGGATAAGCTGCCTGGATGGATTTAAATAATAGCCCAGAATAAAGCCAGCATGTAATTCCAGTAGTGTGACAGAGTTTCAGCTACTTTTCCTTCAAAAGTAGTTAATGTTAACGTCTATTGTCAACGTCTACTGTATATGCTGAGCCAATTTCTCACTTGATCAAACCTTTACAAAACTCATTTTCACAATCACCCAACCTGTAGCATTATTTACAACTTTTGTCGAAAACTTTTGTGTTCACAGCTTCACAAACTTGCAAACTCCTCCTGACTAAATGGCAGGTAATTAGCTTGTTAGATCCGACACGTGAAACCAGTCTACCATCTCACCAGCCTATGTAGCACATTAGATGAGCTGAGACATTTTCAGCAGACCTCTGTGTTGGCAGAAGCTTTGGTGTTCCACATTCATTTCTGGTGCTCCAGAGTGACAATTTATTAATTAGCTGCCAAAATGGTTCTATGTTATACATCAGTGAATAAGCCTCTGTGTTCTCTTTTGAAAGGAGCATGTTTGAACTGAATACAAATAATATATTAGGTGAAAATAAATAAATAAAAATGTAATTTAAAATGTGGCATCAGTGATCACTTGACAGCAACTTTGCTATTACCTGTTCCCGTTCAAACACTGACAGGGAAGAACTGGACAATGTTATCGTACAGTTTAGCAATAAAGAAACGACAGCTTGAGTTTAAAAAAAATAAATACGAGTTACTGATGAGGCAACAGAAATGGGCATCATTTGAAGACATCATTGTGCTGCATTTTTATTTGAGATGTTGGCTTCATTTTTCACGTTTGATGTTCTATCAAAGTTTTTCTAGAGGCAAAATTTGCTACATGGAAGACATTCTCAAACACCTCCAGGGACTTGTTTGGGTAGTTATTTTGAAGAATAAACTTTAATGTCACAATGACATAAAAAACAACATTTATAGACTTACCAGCCAAATAGGAGAAAAACTGATTCAAACTTTTCCTGACTTTGCCCCAAAATAAGGTTTTAAAAAGCCTTTTCCCCTGTATATTAGAATTTTCTTCAATTTTACTGCTGCAGAATTCTCCTATGGATATCAACTGAGGGTTACGCGAGTGCCATTTCTCTCTCAAAATGTCTCTGATTCTGATACTGTTACCATTTCTCTCTCTCTCTCTTTTGTTTTTTATTATAATCCCAGTATCTACTAAAAACAAAAAAACAAAAAAATCATCAAAAAAAAAAAAAAATGGAGAATTTTCTGAAATTTAATAATTATGAAGATTAACTTAAAATATAATAGACAGAGTTACTATGAAAACAGATTTGACATATTCTGATCAAATTACAAAAGCAGATACTGATAAGGTCACATCAGGGCTTAAAACAAATAAAGTACCAGGAGGAGATGGATTCCCAGCAGAGTGGTTTAAGTTATTTAGAGATTTACTGACACTTGTGCTTTTAAAATGTTTCATTTATATTTTGAAGGGTTGAAAGACCCTATTAGTGTGGGAACAGGCAATAATATGAGTGATCAAAGAAGGGTAATGACAGAACAGTATAGTTCATAGACCTATTTCTGTTTTAAATATTAATTATACAATACTTATTTTGATAATTGCAAAAAGACTAAAAAATATTTTTCCTGATTTGACAGATTCTGATCAAACAGGATTTATTAAAAACACAAGACAATCACTAAACTTGGTTGATATCATGAGCAAAAGTAATTCAAAGTGATCAGCCACTAGTGTTGAGGCAGAAAGGCCTTTGATCCTGTAAAAAGGGAGTTTGTGTGCATGGTGTTAAAATGGTTCAGATTTAAAGATGGAGTTAGCGGTTGTCTTAAATGATTATACCATTTACCAGGCTAAGATAAATAGGTAATCAGTCCAAAACGAGGATACAGTAAAGTGTCCCTTAAGCCCCACCTCAACTGCATTATACTTGAGCCTCTTGCTCAAGTAATTAGAGGAATTTAATTTTAAATTATGGGAATTTTGGTTAAAGGGAAAATATGTCTATATGCAGATGACGTACTTTTGACTCTGTCCAATCCAGATTCCAGCCTGCCAAGCTCATGTCCCGCTTGGAACAATACATTTTTACTCAGGATGCAAACTAAACAGACACAAAATCCCAAAACCTTTCTTATAATTATTCACTAAAAGAAAATCTGCATAAACAAGAAGCACTCAGAGAGCCCAACTCTCCACTACGGTAGCTCGCTCTCTGGGTAGCATTTACTTTGATTATATTTTCATTTTGTTTTGTGTTCTTTTTAGACATACATTAAGAAGTTTTTAGAGCAGTTAAAATCAGATACGGGTAGCATGACAGATGTTTACTTTGATTACACAAACGTTATGTGGGAGTAGATAACTGGACATGAATAACTTGAGCTTATTATATAATATACTGCAGTATATTTCTAACTAATTAGGCAGCTCATTCCCTTTCCCTTGACAATAGTTGCTTGTTAAAGATAGAACATTTTTTGTTCTATCATTTTGTATCATTTTGTGTCAACTTGAAAGAAAGGCAGATGTGAAATATAAAAGTGAGGTCAGAGGTCACATGTGACATGATATTTGGATTCAAACTATTATGTCATATTTAGAATCCCCGTATACCAGTATCATTTCCTAAATGCTGTCAATACAAACACTGGTAGTAAACAAATATAGTTTTAAAAAGCTCTTTATAGCATTATTATCACTTTGACCTTTAGATCAATCTATTGACCATGAAGGAGAGGTCCATTTTGTCAATTTTTGACCAATAAATCATGAAGTTGACCTTGAAGACCTTGGTGAATGTAAAGCAAATTTTAATGGATTGTTCCTCCATCGCAAAAGAAGTTAAAGTTAATGTGTTTGGCACAACAGTGGACTGAAATCATGATTCCGATTGCAAAAGCTGCCAGACAGGACAGGTTATTTGAACAATGAGCTCCCTTAACAATTACTTTGTACCATCAAATAGCGATTGGGAAAATTTACATTTTACCACGTCCGCTGCTCCTTTTTCAATCCCTACTAGTGGTGATACCAGTGAAACAATTGGTACTAGGTGCTAAACGCCTGATGACAAGCTATTTAAATTAAATTACGTTATTTGACATCACACTTATTTCAAGAGATACAGGTCTAGAAAGTTTTCAAAATCTAAGTGAAACCTTACAGGGGCAACATGCACAAAAAACTGGTAACTAAAATGTATCCATGAACACAATCTCGGGAAACTTTCCAACTTATTCATCAAAATCAAACGGAAGAAGGATGCAAATATAACACTAACAGATGGGGATTGTTTAAATATATGTGAAATAAATGCTAGCACCTCAAGCTCTAGCCAGTGGAGCAGCTGGACACAATGTAATCATACAACGGCTGACCACTATCACATATTTTGGAACTGTCCATCAATACAGACTAACTGGTCAGAGATGGTAACACAACTTTTAAACCATATTAGATTATGGGATTGGGATTGAGATGTATACATTCACGACAAGTATCTTCTTAGAGTATTACTTATTGCCAATAAAAATCCATTAACAAATAAGTGGCTGAACAAGGAACGACCAACTAAAGGAGCGTGATTGTCCATTAGAAAATAAATATATGAAATAAAAAAACCTTCTTCCTAAGACCGAATGGATAAATTTCAAAAGTACTGGTTAAAATGGCCGTTATATACGAATGATACTTTTACATAGAGAGAATAATTACCTTACCATAGCAGAGAAATTGTTCCTGCAGTGACTATTGTTTTGGATTGGGCAATATTCATAATGGATTTTTGTGTGTGTACATCAGATGTATCTGAAATTGTACTGGGGACTCAAATGGCATCATCTAGGAACCAGATGAACTTGAGGGACTAGCCTGGACTTCTGTTGATGTTCTTTTGGTGATTACTCACAGGTTTCTGGGTAGATCTCTGGGACAAATGTTAAAAATAACCACTATCATGTAGTCAACTATTAACTATGTGTGCTTCATTGTATTACACCTGGTGACCCTTGTTTTGTTCTCTCATCTATTCTACTTCATGTGC
>VUQJ01020052.1:37157-47301 GCA_015108635.1 Andinoacara biseriatus | reverse complement strand
TCTATTTCCATTTTGTTAACTTCATATGATTCATGATGATATGAGTCACTAGATTAAAACCTTTGGCTATGTAATTCGCTAACATAGATGGCCAGCTTGGACATGAAATGACATATGAATAACACCCCAGTTTCCTTAAAAGATTGGGTGTGCTATTACAACATACAGTATTGTGGAAAAATCTCGAGCCACACCTCATTTCTTTGTATTTTGTTTTCAAGGAGCCACATTTTTTTTTTGTAATTTTTTTTTTTCAAAGTGGTCTTGAGCAATAGTTTTCCAAGCTTTCTGGAGACAACTCAAAGTTGCATTTGTTCCTACAGTTGATTCATCTACTGTTCAGTGATGTCTCATCAGAAATGGTCTCAGTGGAAGGCTGGCTGTCAAGAAGCCATTCCCAAGGAAGAGAAACAGGGAGAAAAGGCTGCGTTATGCCAAATTATACAAGAACTGGGCTGAAAAAACAGTGGCAAAAGGTCTTATGGACCAAATTAGAGAATTTTGATTCAAATTGTGAGTATATACAGAGGAGGTCTGGAGAGAGGCACAACAGTGCGTGTCTACAGCCGCCGAAAAAACACGGTGGAGGCTGTGTCATGGTTTTGGGCTGTATTTCAGCCAGGGGTGTTGGGGATCAAAACTGAGAGAGTTCAGACTGTGTTGAAGAAAATCATTTCATGTCATTTTGCTGTGTAGTCTTGCTCTGCAAATACACTACTCAAAAAGTATGAGTATAAATATCCAGTGTGATTTGATTTATTTGATTTATTTTTTCCCCCCATTAAGATCTGATGTGTTTTTCAAAGTGTTTTTTTAATTTTTTTGAGCAGTGTAGTTGCAAGTGCAATTTTTTACTTTGTGCTGTTTACAGATCTGCCTCTTATGCAGTAGGAGCTGTCATTGCAAGACAAATAGCATGCAAAAGGTAAAGAAATAATATTTTCTTCAGTAGAAAAACACAACAACAATAGTGCATGGTTGGCTGTCTTATTCCAATCTTTAAATGATTCTTCCCTGCACACCTCCACTGTCCTCACACAATGCAATAACTCTTGAGCGGCACAAGGTAGCAAGACTGCTTATCATTAAACTACAGCCAGAAAGATTTCTCCTTTATTCTGTCTCAGTCCATCTTTTCGTTTTCATGCTTAAACATTCCTGTCTGCCTATCTCAAAAATATTAACAAACTTCTATCTGTGTCAGTTTTTAGGGGAAGGGAAGGAAAAAAACTTTGACCAAAACTTTTTTCCACAAACTCAGACCCTGTAACAGACACAAATCCCATCATGAGCTAAAACTGAAGATCTGACCACCGTGGAGTGACAGAATAACAGGTCGTTGGACGCCTGAAACCATACCAGTAATATGAGGTGCCAAATGACGCAGGGACACACACAGAGAGAGAAAGCCATCAATCATAAAATTTACCCTTTACTTGTCCTGTGTTTATTTATCCTGTGTTCTTTCCCTTCTTTTCAACCACACATGTCCTGCCAGAAAACACTCTTTGGTAACACAGTGTCTAATTTGACAAATGGGTCACTGAAATATTCCTTTGAAAGGAAGAGGATCATACAGAACAGACAGAGAGGAGGACATGAAAGAAAGGAAAGTTGCAGTGATCTATGTTCCAGTGTATCTGATGGTAAATTATTGCTCACCAAAGATTGCAGAGAACATGTCAACCCCAACAAACACAAGCAAATCTCTGCCTACAGATCAGTCTTTTTTTTTCGTTCTTTTTCCCAGCATTTACTGGTCTCTGTCGTGCCTCATTCTGACACGACTGGTACTTTGTTTCCCAAAAGATGCGTGCCTCTCTTTTACCAGAGAATAAGCACATTCATCGAAATCACCATTATAAGTCCAACATTAAATCCAAGAAGAAACCCAGCTGTGACATTTCTCCTTCTTTTTGTACAAGAAAAATACTTAAACAGCAACTATCTGGGAATAAAGTGTAGGGAGTCTATAGCCTCCCACCAGGTGACCTTTTAGAGAGATGGAATGAAAGTACAGCATGAATGGTGCAATATCTTTTGGGTCAGAAAATCCAGGCCTGGGCTTTCTCCTCTTGATTTCCAGTCACCCACTCTCCCTCCATTTACCCCATCTGCTAAGGATGTACATGTATCTGTGCAGGCTCGGGCTTAGTCTGATTTATGGCTAAGCTTATATAGAAGAGTATCAGATGGATAGCCTGCATGTGTTCTTTATTTATAGCCAACACAAATGAAAAGTGAGCTCATCCTCTCCATCTTAGGTTCTCCCTCCTTGCTCACTTTCTCTCACCCTGTAGTCGTACAACCACCTTTCCATTTCTTACAGTGAAGCATCTGGAAAGAGTTATGGTCACTGTGCAGCCACAAGAAAGACAAGTGTCTGCCCCTTAGGACCGCGCTGATTTTTGAAAGACACTGAGAATGAGGACCACTGTGGGTGTCCTTAGGACAGTGTTTATTGATGTGACAGCACTGTCTGTGAATAAGGTGAAGAAGAAATTTGTGCTCTGTTCCCGTTTCGCTTAAAAAAAGACTTAATATTTATTAACCTGGTGTCCAGATCTTATAATAACAAATGCAATTCCTTATCAATTCCCAATAGTGTTTTCCCAGTCTTCTTTCCTTTTGATGATGGCTGCGAAAACAGAGCAAACTGATTAATATAAGACACTTCACAAAGACGTGCAACAGTTGCAAACAGCTGCTTTAGTGCAAAGCATGCAGTCCGTGTAATAAAAACAACTATATTAATTATTTGGACTTTGAATGAGGAATTGAAGGAGGGAGTATACTATAAAGTAGCACTCTTCTGTAGATATGATGTAGTAAAGTATTAAGGTAGGCTGTCGGAATTTCACTTTTCCACAGGGACACCATTTTTTTCTCTAGAAAGATCCCCACTGTTTGATAAGAGAAACTAAATTGCAGCACTAAATTAATTAAGATCTAGCAAAACGATTACTGGATTAGTCTGGCATTAATTGAAAAAGCTGATGAAGAACATATATCACAGAGATTAGGAGCATCTGAGTCTCTTGTGTTCAAGTGAACAATATCAGGAGGATATTTTTATGAGAAAAAAAGAGAGAAGAAAAACAGTTAATGATGCCACAGACTGAATCAGTTATGGTATCCATTAAAATCAACATTACACGACTTTTTTTTACAAAGTCGTCAGATAAAAAAAAAAAAATGGCGACAGCTTGAAGGGCTGCTTAAATTGCTTGCTGGTCATATTCGTTTTCTTTGCATATTCACACCCTGTCTTCCACACGCATACTCTAAAAATAGAACTGAGCAGGTTCTGTCTTCCACAGCTATCCTTTTGAGCTATTTTAGGGTCTTTGCCAGCTAAGCAGACTAACACTTCAAATGCAACACCCTCAGAACAAGGAGGAGGAAGCAGCAGTATCATTGCCGTGGGGTTAGCAGGCTGCAGCTTTCTTTTTTTCTCTGAGCCCGAACTCCTTGTCCCTCCCCAGCATTCACCAAGCAAGATCACTACCTTGTGTATTACTGAAGGCAAAGGCTGCTGCAGTATTAACAAGAGAGATGCCCTCCGTGAGCCTAGCAGGCAAGTCTGCTTGTCTCTTCAGCCTTCAGGCTTGAGACATCCAATAAAGGTAATCCTCAGTCAACAGTGTGCATGGTTGAGTTGAGTTGGCAGACATGGAAGGTGGACTGACAGGAAGGTATGGATCTGACCAAGGTGAGGTCATTGTTTATCTGCAGAACTTTTAGTCTTGTGCTGCAGGGAAGTGTTCACGAAAGAAGAGTATGTCTGTGCATGTAAACCTCCTGCAGGAGCACAGAGCTTTTCTCAGTCTTACCAGTTTCACATTCGCTCTTTTTCCTTGAGTATACACGCACATATGGTTTGGAAGAAAGAGACTATTTGGCCATTTGCACTGTGTGTTTATTTGTGCTTGTAAGCAGCAGGATCCAGGTGGAAGCCAGATAGCCGGGGCCATCACTCACACCAACAGTGAGTCTTCGACTTTGCTGAGCCCTTACTCTGAGATAAGGTTTTGGATCCCTTTGGCTCTGCAGCCTGATCAATCTGCAGATTTACAGCCACCACTGCAGCACACTGATGAAGCATAAGAGCGGTAAATTCTACTCCCCTCATAGAAAACTCTGCTCTCTATCTCTCTCTCATATATTGATGTAACACCCTTGAAATCTTTTCTTTCTAGTTTCAGTAGAATAACTAGTGAGTGGCTGATCTTAATCAGCTAAGACTTGTTCCACTCTGTGTTTCTGTTCACATTACTCTTTCTCCACACATTTGCTGTACATCTAATACTTCCCAGAATTTGCACAATTTCTCATTTATATCTCTTAATGTCAGTGCCGAGCTGTCTGGGACTCAGCAAGACTCCGTTTAGCCCTCTGAGAAGATTGTAACAGATTTTTTTCCTGATGTGAATATTCGATGATCATTGCAGCTAAAATGGCAGGAGTTGTGCTTCTTGTGTTCAGAATTATAGCTCTTCTCAAGTTCCTTATTTAACTTTGATGCTTTGCTTTGGAGTTTTTGTCTGACTTATTCGTTAATTTGAGGTTTTTCCCCACCTATTACCAACTCTAAAAATAAATTAGTTGTTTCATGTGAGATTCGGGCATCTGAGTTTGATGCCTCCAGAGCACATACCACTGGAGGTTTTGAAGGCACCTGCCAGGATACCCAGGGGCAGACCCAGAGTACTCCGGACAGATTATATATCTCGTCTGGCCTTGGGATTGCCTCGGAGGGGTTAAAAAGCATTTCTGGGAAGAGGGGCATCTCGACTAACTTGCTTAGCCTGTAGCCACCCCAATCTGATGCCCACCAAGCCCGAATCAGGTGCTGGTAGCAAGGCTGCAAAAGCCACTCCCTTGGGCAGTTACTTGAGACACGATCAAGTCTCCTGAGTCTTAAAGGCACAGAGGTGACGAAGCAAGTACAAAGCCTGGATCCTTTCTCCTGCATAGTGAATGGGGTTGAGGGGGTGGGGCATGGGGTTGCTGGGTGAAAGGATAAAGAGGGGCTTAATGGCAACCTGCCTAACCTCCTGACCCTACTTTGTTGGAAAGCAGGAACGAAGGGTACCTGACTAAGAATCCATTCAGGGAAAATAAAAGCACAAAGCTTGGATATCCGACATGTGGTTCAAATTCCTCCAGTCTTTACAAGGACTTGGTGAAGGCCCTTGTCAAAGATACACAAAGAAGAATATTTTTTTCCTGCTTTTACTGCTGCGTTTGTGATTTCCTTAATCGTTGCAACCTGGATAGTACTTTTATAACTTTCTTAAAAAAATGTCCTTAGTGAATGCTATATAATTAGAAGTAACCATTATATTAGTGACTTCCCAACCAAAACTCTCATTCTTTTTCTCTATTTTTCTAGTTGAGCTGAGTATTTCCTTAAATGTCTGGCAACTGCAGAGAGCATTTTCATGAATTTCATGTACAAAGTTACTAATATGAGGCAGTCACAGCAGGTGGAGGGTAGAATCATTACTTCTGTTAAGGCTGGCATCTGAGGCTCGGAACAGGATAAAAACGCTCTGATCTCCTTCCCACATGCTCTGCAGCCTTCAGCAGCCAGATTCTTCCTGACACCGGATCAAACAACTTTTGCATCTCTAGGATCAGACTCTCCTCATTTACAATCATTATGAGCATCCTTCCTTACTATGCTCAAAATTTTAAAAACTAAAAAGTGATCCCCATTTATGTATTTCCTGCTTGTTGAGTGAATCAGTTTGGAAAATGGTTTTCAGACATTCCTAGGGTAGGAGAGTGAAAGAACAGAAGTTCTCAGGGTCTCCCCTCCCAGCACATTTTGCTTTACACCTATTGCACTATAGGGGGAGCCATGACCTCATGTTCCTGCTTTCCTTCGCTTGCTCTGCAACACTCTTCTAAAGCCTGTTTTACTTTGCTTCCCTGTGTTATACTTACTGTATAACCTCAGTATTCAGAAATAGCATTCACTGTGATCAAGTGCATTGCATCTTGCTGTGACCTAGTAGGACAGATGGGCAGCAAAATACAATAGGTAATGACACTTGATTTATATGCTTTTGCCTCCACAATGTGCCTTAGTGGCTGAGTAATAGACATCACAGTTTGTCAATTTTACTGCTGCTCAATGGAAACTGAAATATGTAGTATTTTGCTGGAACGGAGTAGGGATAAGGAATATACTACCATTCTCTCTGCAGCTTACTGCAGTTGAAAAAAGCAAACCCAAACAGCATTTGCTCTATAGTGCAGTGAAGGCGCATGTTAGAAGCAACTGGTAACATAAATGGAAATAACCAACTAATTTACTCTGAAGAAATAAATAAAGATAGAGAATCACTATATAGTTTAATTGCTTTTGAGCTTTTCAAGATCACAAGAGAACACTTTCTAGACTGTAGGTGATTTCTGGATGTGGAAGGAGGTGATGTATACCTTGACCCAAACATTAAACGTGCCGGTGGGATGACACACTTCTTGGCAGTAGTGACATTAAAGCTACTGACAGGACGTTGGTGGTTGTTTGCAGACCTTCATGCAGCTGCAGACTGCTGGGCCTGAGGCTAAGTACATCTGCATGCCTTTGATGATCTGCTTCACTTGAATCAAATGTTAGGTCCAGGATCAGCTGTGCAACACAGCTCCTAAACATCCCCACAAAATCCTTCAGTTGGGCATTCCCCATAACAGAAAGGCACCCTGGATGTTCCTGCAAAGTCTTTCCTGTTGTTTCCTTCCCTTCTTCTATTTTTTGAGTTAAAGTGAATTTGGTCACCCGGCTTCTCTGTTTTGACTTTCAAATCACTTCTCAATAGCAATATGGTCTTTCTAAATAGGATACTCTCAGTAGTGCAATTAACTTCCAAATTTAATGATGATTTTGTGTTGGCATATGGAAAAATTGAGTTTTTTGGATCAGCAATCTATCGGCCATCTTGCGTTTTCTTTTGGGGTTTTAGGGTTACAGTAAACTGACAGTATATATCTACTTCCTTATCCTACTAAACTGCGGGCAACAAAGGAATGGAGGGACCAAAGGGACCCATCTGCTGTTCTCTGTTTTCTAATCTGCTGCTACACTATTGGTAGACTATCCCAATTTCCCATGTTGACTATAGACCAATAAGTGCACATCCATGTACACATTATTGTCTGATTATGCATAAAAGACACTCAAATTGCACACACTAAAACATGCATTTAACCGTGCTCACACAAAGATGCTACACAGATATGCATGCTCATGTGCACAAATGCGTATTACCATAGTCTCATTTGCATGCCTCCATTTGACCAGGCAAATATTGATGATTTATCCTAACTTATTGTGTAAAAATGATAATCTGATGATTGCTAACATCTAATTGCCACAGCTGGGTGTGCGTCTGTGTGTGTGTGTGTGTGTGTGTCTCCACTAATGGAGCGACCGGGTCCTAACTCATTACTCTGGCAGAGAGCGGCTGCTTTATCTACTATCTGGCCCATTTTAAATGCTAGCCTATTTTTAAATGGCTTCCTTTACACACCACCTTCTAAGCAGCAAAGAGCATAATATCTCTTCCTCTTTCTAACTACCAGTTATATCTTACATTCATTAGCTGACTTTCTCCTTACCTGTTGTTGCCTTTAATAATTACTAAATGGAAAACAACAGAATGACTCTTTTGTCAACATAAATAATGAGTGCATGAGATACACAAAAATGATCTTCATAGAATGATCACAGGATGGCATTATTGGATACTTTATGTATGCCAGACTAGAAGGACAATTATTCATATTGTTCCTGCATTAACTGACTTCTAAATTAACATCTTCACATGAGCTCACAGGTAGACCGTTATGAGCATTTCACGGGCTGAGAAGTTAAAAAGGTTAAATGGATTGTGCGTCAGATTTACAAAATGATCTGCTGTTAGATTTCAGGGAATTGCTTCCTTCTGGAGAAAATCTTGACAACTTGTTACTTGAAATGATTTAGTCATTTTCATATTGTCCATCGTCCTCGTTTGCGCCCCATTTTCATGATATCCTCACTCTCCTTTCTTTTTTTTCCCCATCTGTTTCTTGTTAGCCTCCGTTACCGAGGATCAGCTCAGTTTTCTTGTTTTCCTTGCTTCACCTATTCCCTCCCTCACCCTTGCAATGCATGTTTGGCTGACACGCGGTTTCCAGGCAATGTGTTCTAATTGCTTTGTGCTGATGATTAAAAATAAAGTCATTTTATAGCATTTATTTGTCGGTGCCTTCATGAATGTGTGTACAATAGGACATGCACGTTTGCATGTGATGCTTTTGTATAGCGTCTCTTTTGCATACATTGCACTGTTTGTACAAGTGCCTAGTTTTTCTTTATTCTCAAGTGTTTGCATACTCTTGCAGTGCATCGCTTGCATTTGCATTTTTGAGAACTGGCCACAGGAATCTGCTGTGAAGGACAGTGTCTTTGTCTTTGGAGGGAACTCATTAGGTGTGCAGGCGTTTGCCCCATCCTCTTTGGCGCTTATTCCGTCAACACCATTTGTGCTTTTCATTTTTCACGCCTTTGCTTTCACTCCTCTGCTTCTGCATTACCCCCAACCCCCAACAACCACCCATTCCCCCCTTCCTATCTCACTCTCTACCCCCTCGTCTTGGCCCAGTGCAAATCTCGAGCTTTCTGCCGCGCGGGGTGATATTTCTGAAGCCAAGTAACACATACGTTTATGTTTCAAGCATCCATGACTGTGACGGACATGTATATAATGTTATCAGACTCTGTCAGACATGCCAGCTCGCTGCTGTTGTTCATTTGAAAGCTATTTAATGTGTCAAGCCCGTGTGTAGTGGAGACCTACAGTGGCTCTTGACTGTACCATGACTCTCATTTTGCAGGTGCTGACACACTACTGCACATGAATACCAAACACATTTTACATTTAAATTCCAAGTATTTAGCTGATGCTCACATCCAGAGTGACTTACAAAGAACAAGCAGCGTGGGGGGTTGTCAGTCTTACTGTAGTGAAACTTGAGGTGATTGATCTTCTGACACTGAATGGAATTTTTTATCAGATATGGGGTATGAAGAGTTCAGTAATAGTAAAAAAAAAGAAAAAAGAAAAAAACCTACATAGTGGTGTAGTAATTAAGTGTGATGAGAAAATAAGGTGCTCTTTTCTTGGTTAGGAAGAGTTTGTAAGTTTGCCTTTCTAAATCCATAAGGATAAGGACTCCTTTATCTGATAATGAACCCCATCAGACATGTCTCTGCTTTCCCCTCACTCCAGCTGAAGGAATCACTTACCCTTTAAGTATACAACCAATCACTGGCTCCTGAACCCAGTACCCATATCATGCTGTCTTCTTCCTATCCCCGAGAGACACAGTGTCTGACTTTTAAACAGGGTAACATTTCTAGTGCAATGTAAAAGCCTCAACATTTTTCTAGTCACTTTTAAATGGTGGCCATGACTGAAAGGGATTAAAGAATATGACATCAGTAAACTCCATTAATCCTGTTTTGCTCAGCTTCTGCAAAATGCTTTACGTGGCATGATAAAGAAACACAATGTACAACTAAGGCGTGATTTTTCAGTCACTGTCGGTATTTTGACTTCATTTTATCGGATCACTTCCAGGGTTGTAGTCTGGATTTTAAAAGCACCGAGGTCGTATTAAAGTTACTCCAGATATTAGTCCTTTTTTTTTTAATGTTTTGCTCAGTTAACTCTTTAATTATATTTTGTTCTTTCAACACAAACATATAAATGCTCACTCTGCTGTTGGGAATATATTTCTGGTGGGAATATGCAAAGTAATTAATTAATTGAATGGATAACAATAATATGCAAAGTAATTAATTAACTGAATGGATAACAAAAGCCTTTAAATACTGGCTTTAAAATGCCATATTTATTTGTAGGATATTATGCCATATTGTGCTGCTGAAATCTCTTAATTTCCATTAAAAATAATTGTCTTCAGAAGCTTTGATCACTCTCTGCTGTATTGGTGAAGCGCAGCAGACTTGTGTTGTCTTGTGAAAGTTTAAATTGAAATGAATCGTTTTTTCATGCCTTCACAGTCTGGCTCAAGAATTCCCTCATAAAGTCAGTCTATAATGAATTTTGAACTACAGAGCTAATTA
>VUQJ01020052.1:9008-22687 GCA_015108635.1 Andinoacara biseriatus | reverse complement strand
TTTTTTAAATTTTTTTTTTTTTTTATAAAAAAAAAACAACCGGAACAAAAAAAAAAAAAAAAAAAAAAAACCCCCCCCCCCCCCCCCAAAAAAAAAGGACAGTTTTGAACTGGTTAAGCCTGTCATGAAATGAAATATGGGAGTTTAAAAGGACAGTGTTGTGGCATGCAATACCACACTGAGCATGCTACAATGCGCGTGTTTGTGTATGTGTGTATGTCTAATGACATAGGACGGCCACTGTGCGTCTGTTTGCCCTCCCACTATTTCCTATCAACTTGTCTGTGTCGCAGGACAAAAGGCTCCTTCACTGGCTCTGTCTGCCAGCCAGCGGAGCGGAGCTTGCTTTGTCTGTGTGGGTTTTGTTCGAGAGAGAGAGACACCAGGATTCACTGCTGTCTGTGTGCGTGCGCAAATCTGTGCGTGGCACATATGCAATTACTGGTAAACAATAAGAAATGTGCACTAAACACACTTGTAGGTATCTGCCTTTTTGTCTTTGAACTTGAGTGGACCAGTTTTAGACTCTTTTGCCATCCTCTCTTTAAAAAGAACTTTGATGGTTAAGACTTTGTTTTAGTGTGAATTTCGAATGAGATTTGGGTTTGCATTAGGATCACAGTTAAGCTGTGTAATTAAAATCAAGGTTAGCAGAATATCTGCACCATACCTGGTGATTCTTTGGGAATTAAGGGGGCTGCAGTCTTCCTTTTGATAATCTTTGTTAATCAGTACTGATGTTAAAATATAACGTTACCAAGTCACACTGCACAGCCTAATAAAGTAACTTAAAATAGTCTGGAAAAAGCCAAAAAAATGTAATGTGAGATGTTGTAGCGCACTACTAATGTCCCGTAACTTTCACTGCCTCTGATTGTGTGTGTCACTGACTAGGTTTGTGTGCTTGTGTGTCTATGTGTGTGCGTGTGTGTTTCTAGGTTTCTCTTTGTGTGGGTGTGGAGAGGACACAGGCTGTCAGACTGTAAAGCACTGTGAGGAGTCAGGGGAGGCGTGGGTCTGTTCTCAGATGCTTCCCTCTGTGACCTTAGACCATCATAAATCTCCTAATTCCCTCATTCCAGTGTCAAATGGAGCAGTGCTCTCATGTGCTGGAAATTCCCTTGTTCCTGGCTGCCAGAGAATGAATCCTGCAGTAGCCTTAGAACCAAAGCTTGCCCTTTGTAGTGAGTGCCGTTATAGACGGGGCACACAGTCTTCTACCGTTTTGCTTAATAGGATACAAAAAACGGTCACTTTAAAAAAAAACAAAAACATTTTGCTAGAAAGCTACCACAATATGCCATTATGCATTATGTCGTACTTCAAAAAAGTCTTTTGGTCTTATTAACAAATTAAGTGTATTTTTTGGGTTGTACACCAACAATAGCTGCTGGCTAAATAACAGCAGCAATAATGAATAGCAGTTAGCCGCAGCAGTAATGGATAGCTTTATGTCCAAGCAGAACGATTTTGTTTTTGCAGCTGATCAACAGCTCGTTTACTCTCCTGGAGCTTGGGGAACTTCATCTTACAACTGAAACCTACCAAAAAAGGCAAAACATTCCTGTTAGCCTTTTAAATTTTGTGATCCAGGCTGTCGGCTTGCAGCTTTGTGATCAGTCTCAAGTGTCTTGCCAAAAGGCAGGAAGTTTTTACAAAAAATCAGAAAGTGAGCTGCTTCAGTTCTTAGAACCTAGCATAGCAATCACTGAGTCTTCCATACTGATTTATAACCCCATCAACATCCTGTATTATGTTCATCTTGTAGTATAGAGGAGGGAGAAGACTACTTGGAGCCCTTTAATGGGGCATAGCAAGACTTGCAACTCTCACAACAGGGATCTGGAGGCACCTACAGGGGTCCAGGATCATTACCACAAGCAGCCTGCTGAATATGAAACAATATAAATTTAGTATTTAGCTTATTTGTACCAGCAGACCCCTGCATTGTAAAGGCTCACTGGTTTTGGGGCATTTAAAGCATATGAACACCGTGAGATTGTAAGGATCGAGTGACTCCCTGCTTCTGGATAGCTAGCTGCAGCAGAGCACCCTGTCCATTGAGCAGAAACCAGTGTGCACGAGCCTGTGCGTGTTTAAATCTGTATAATAAATCACCCATTTGTGCATGAGTGACGGGCTTTGAGCCTGGAAATTTGTAATACCGCTACTAAACAGCATTTCTTTTCCCAGACAACCACAGTCTTTAAATGGTGATTAAAAGCCTTTGGGAGGCCTGAAACTGCTGAAAAGTTAGGATCATTAAAAAAAAAAAGAGGAAGACGACGAAGAAGGAATGCGGCGACAAAGACTCCGGAAATGAAAAAGGGACTGAAGGGCCACTTGATTGAGTATGGCATTCCAGAGATCATGTTTCAGCAAGATTTGCTGCTTTAATATAAACTTACTTAATTCCAGTGTAAGAGGAGTAACACATTGTAACATGTGGTATTAATGGGGCAACTTCAAAATCCATATACCTGTTAACAGTGATCACTATCACCGTCCCATATACGCTTTATTTGGTCTGGGATTTGATCAGAGGTACTCTACCCCATGGACCCCTGAGACCCTTGCAGCCAGAGAACCAACTTCTCCTCATGGTTCTGAGCCAAATTCATGGGGACTTGTGCTGAGATTTACAGCCCACTTCGTCTTGAAAGCTTTTTTATTGTTGTAATGTTAACCCTAAAAGAACATACTAACTATCAGTACAGGCATATATCACATACAGGAGCCTTGCCTGTGAACTCAAACCCTGCGGTTTTTAATATGCACACACACATGAGTGATGGCAGACACGCACCATTAAATGTACAAAAGCGCACATACCTACACATCCTGGAGATGCTACAGCCTTCTCAGGTCTGTGGGATTAAAATGAAGGATTAATAAATGTTTCGCTTTGTAGTTAGAGGAGTAACTCTTTCGTTTTATATTTATATGGCACAAATACTCACAATAACATCATATATGTACTAATTAATGGTGAATTATCCATAAATACACACAACTACTATAAGAACAAATGCCAAATCAAGGTCAGAAAAAGCAAAGCACCCCTAATGCAAGCTTATGCCTCATTTTAGTTCTGGCCCAGAGCTTAAGCTCTGCCTAGCTTCAGAAAAAAAAAAAACAAGGGTGACATATAAAGATGTAATAGGATGACTGAGGGAGGTGCACTGGAAGCTGGATGGGGAAGGAGGTCCTAGTCTTGACAGCTCTTTCTCCCTGGGGCCCACCTCGGTCCAGGTAGCACCTTCTAAAGCACTGCCTGAAAAAGACATTTTTTTGTGGTTGAAGGGGTTCAGAGGGTGGATATATTTGACAAAGGAGTTCATACTGTGGAATTTAAAGTGCCAAAGATTCAGGGTGGGGTGGGTCGGGGGTAGAGCGGCATAAATGGAGCGAGCCCTTCTGGGCGGCTGTCTCCTCGAAGCTGATCCCACCGAGTTTAATCCTTGACATCAAGTGAGCAAAATCCCAACGCAGCCGCTACTGTCTCACCCCCCCCAGACGGCCTGTGGATGTGGGTTTTATCAGCTCAAGGATAGATGTGGGGCAGCACATCAGTGGGTTCCTGCCTCTTTGTTTGCGCTGCATTTATGTGAATTGGAAATACAGCGTGGAATGGGCTGATAAGGTCATACTGTTGGATTTCACTTAAACTTTTAAAGGAAATACACTAGCCAAGGTTGTAAATGACACCTGGTACTGGTTCACTAGGGGCTTTCACTGCAGACTTCATGGATGTTAAGACTACAGTGTATTTTCTTTTGCTTTTACTTTTGTTCATATAAAGTAATCTTAAAATATTAGGGCAAGGGCAACGGGGTATTTGAACCTGGCCTAAAGTTCTATAATGCAAACAAACTAATGATTTAAGTTAAGAAACATTAATTTCTTTTTCCCTTAAGCTTTTGTTTCTGAGTATGATTGTGATAAAAAAAAAAAAAAGAGGAGACAGTGGAAAACTGAAATAGCAAAGAGTACCAAAGGTCCGTATCCAGACAGCCAGTCTGCGAGACTCTTGCCTTTTGCTGAAATTTTCCTTTGGTGGATTTTTGTTTCTAAAAGCACTAACCTCTGTCTCTGACCTTATAACATATGCTGTTTATATTCTCTTATTATATATATAAAAAAAATCCATAACTTTTTATCTGAACAGTGTATCCTCCTCAAGCTATTCAACCTTACACTTAGCCACCTCATGCAAGGCCAAGCATCAAAGCAGCAAAGCAGTTAATGACTAAACATGGTCAAACAGTGGCCTGTGTGACTGCTTTACTCCCACGCAGGTGCGCTCACCCACGCACCAGGTGCACTGATCTTAACGGAACTACACACTGCAGCCTAACAAATCCAGATTATAGTTTATCCATGACATGTCAAAACATCTGTCAGTGTGCGGCAATCCCGGATAGGCATCGGTCACAAAGGTCACTCGCCATGAGCCGAACTATTCACAAAAGTTATTCCGTCAGCAAGAGTTTTCTTGATGTTCCCAGTGTGTTCATAATGACAAAAGAGCTGAGCCCAAACAAAATGGTCAATTTTGCATTTAAAATGCTGCAAGAATGCTAACATGGCTAGAGACAACCATAGCTGTGTGTAACAAAGACAGCATGGATTTATTATTCCATGATTAAATAAGTATTCTGTTAAATGTCAGGCATCAACTTTCTGACCTCTCTGCTGAAAGTGACAGCTTTGACCCAAAGCTTTACTGAACTGCCTGCGATCGTCTTACTCTGTTCAAGACCTCACGCCAAGCATTGTTTTCACGTTGCATCACTCACTCACTCTGTCTCTCTCTCTCTCTCTGGTTCGCTCTTTCTCTGGCTCACAGGCAAACACTCATCTGCTTGTCAGCGGAGGCCATACGGCTCTTTAGTTGCATCAAATAACTTGTTCGGCGGAGTTTAGCAGCAAAGGACAACAACCGACCGTATCGGCAAAATCCATATCACAATTTCCTTGACGTTCTGTGGCAGGCAGTGTTTCATCACAGTGACAGCTCCGTTGGCTGGATGTGGCGTCAGTCGTATTACAGTCTGAATAGGAAACTTAAAGGCTCTGGTTTTTGTGCCTGTCAGGGAAAACGGTTAATGCTACACTTTCAGCATAGGATCATCATGCGTGCTCATTTTGAACACTGATAGATAGCATGATTCAGTTCATCATCACTATCCTTCTAGCGGGCTTTGAATGTCTAGAACTGAGGAGCTTGAGGGCCATTTTTAATTCACCTTGAAATAAAGGCACGAGGTAGAAGGGTAGCGCTACACCTTGAAGATATTAGCGTCCATTGTCGCATGTGGCTTAATGGCTACTCGAACAGGATATTGACCCAAGCAAAGCATGTCTGCCTAGCTTTATGATTCTTATCAGAATGAATGAAGCCGTGGACCCCGCTAAGAGTGATACTTTAGCCATCCATTCTTTGTCATTCATCACTGAGGCGGGAAGTGAGATTCCTATATCCATTAAGAGAAGATAGATTCACAGTTCCCTTGTGCCCATTTAAGTGAGTAGAAGAGGTCAGAACTCCTCCAACAGCCTTGAACCTACCTTGAAATCTCAAAGCATTCATTTGAGATGAGCTGCTATACCTTGTTAACAGAAATTTGTGGATGTGCTTTTAAATTGCTAAATGGTTGTACTTTCTGATAAAACTTTTTGGTATCCGTTGCTTATATACTGCAAATTAATAGTTGCTTAAACTTCAAATGGTAACAGTAAACTGTTAATTTGACCATTAACATGTGCTTATTCATGTCATTTGTCTAATAAAAATAGATATTATGATTTTTGTGTTGTTTTATTTTAGATAGACAATCTGCACAAAAACATTTCATATACCATCTTGTGTTTTTGTTAAGGAGTACATAATTATTATACTGTATCAGTCTCACTCACTCTCACTTTTTAACTTAAACTGCAATCTTTGCCTAAACTCAAATAACAAGTGAGCAAAAGTTATGAATAAATGAAAGCAAAACTAAAGAGCAAATGAAACCATAGCCTTAAGTTTGCAGTCTTATGATTTCGTCACCTCCACCTTGCAAGCCTTAAACAATCTTTCCGACAGATATGATAAACATCAGACACAACTGTATTATAGCCATCCAAGTAACGTTTGCACATGCACTACACAGTATTAGATTGGATTGGATTCAACTTTATTGTCATTGCACAAGTTGCAATACAAAGCTGTAAGTCTCTAACAGAAGTGCAGGAACAGTAAGTGTGAAAAAGACATGAAAATCATAATAGTAATAATATGTGGAATAAAAAACTGTGACTTTTTCAGGTAAGTTGAATCAATAATACTATAGCACACATGCAATAGACGCACATATACATGCACACATGCACAAAGGATGTACTTTCTGATAAAACTCACACGGTGAGGATATTTATCAGTGTAATAGGGAAACATATCATAGTCTCAATGAAGTCAAATGTGTTTGTTAGATCTCTATAAAAAATAGCTGCGGGAAAAAGCTGTTTTTGAGCTTCCTTGTTTTGAACTTCAGAGAGTTTACGGGTTGGGTGAGCACTTTTTATGCAAACGCCGCTTTGTCTGGAAGTATGAAGTCTTTCCAAGACCATTATTAATCAATTATTAAACATTACTAAGTTTTATATTTCCTTTTCTTTTTTTATTTTTAGTACAAAGACTAAACCATTATTTACAGTTCGTAAAACTTTGTTTTAATGCAGATTTTTCATTTAAAAGTAAGAAGCTCTGGGAAGTCATGCACACTAAATGTGAAAATTTCAATGTCCATTTGAAGGTCACAGTATATAAAATGTAAACATTGAATTTATTTTTTGTCATCCCAAAGCCATTTAACTACACCGTGGGGTGCAGTGATTATTATTTTTCATTTATTTTTATTAGTTTGATAAAGGGATTTATCTCTTTTTTTTTTTTTCTACTTTCTATTCACCAAAGTGAGACCAGCTTTGCACGCTCTCAAAGACGTGAAATGCTGAGCACTAAATTGCATGGTGGACTTTTTCTCAGCCAAGAAAGGGCTGCCACATTCAAGGATAGTTGTCGACCATCTTAATTAATGCTTTTGAAATGCCATCTCTTATTAAGCTGTAAGCAGGGGCAACTCAGAAGCCAAACGAAAGTGTGAGTCTCAAAATAAAGAACCGCTTTATTGCAGATACAGTATCTGCTCTTCATTAAATCACTTCCATTATTAAATAGATTTCTCTGGGTTATGGAATAGGGACATCCTGGAACATGCAGTGCCCTAAGTCAGTACTCTATTATAGCAGGATTCTTACCTTACAATATAAAGCCCCTTCAGGCAGCTATTCTTGTGATTTGGCACTATACTGTAGAAATAAAATTGAACTGAATCTTAATTTGTGCAGTTTGGTGTCCTCCAAATGAGTAAGGAATATTGTTCATAATTGGATATTACTTATATCTGCATATTTGAAGAATTTCAAGGCTTTTCACAGCTTCAAAATAAAGGTTGTGTGATCGTGTTCTACGTGAGTCTCATCAGCTCGTCAGGAAAGAAAGGTAAGAAGAAAGCATAGCAATGTGAAAGTTTTTATACTTTACGTTAGCATACGTAAAGCCATTAAGCCCAAATAAAAAGAGCAGAGCATCACTTAATATTTATAACAAATGCTCCCCTTTTTGTGTCAGGCAGGCAGTTCACGGGGGCTATCTTTGTAACCATGAGCACAACTGACATTAGATGCTATTATGTGTCGATCCATCATTAGGAGAACAATAGCTGAATTGTGGGTTCATTACACTTTGCGAGAAATACTCGCTCTTCTGTCTTTGTTAGTTTGGAGCCTCCTGTTTTTTGGTTCCTGTGGAGAGCCGGTGAGCCCACTGATGTGACATATATTTCACTGTGGGGGTGGAGACCGTCAGAAAATAATCCGGTTAGAGAGAGAATGCTTATGACAAAAGGAGGAAGAGCAGCCAAAGCATTGTGCTCTGGCACATCCATAGTGATGTGTACGTTCATCTTTGATGTTAGCATCTTATAGAATGCAAAGAAATGGATTTAGGTCACACTGAGTGATTTAGCACGTTGGAAAACCTGTCTGCTCTTCTTTCTGGGCTTTGGAAGAAAGGTACTTTAGCTTTTTCATTTGAGTAAAGGATTTACTAGCTACAGTGTATTTTGATCACCGCTGAATTTGCCAGGTTTAAGACAATGACAATGATGGCTCAGACTTTGATAGATTAAAAACAAAATCAATCACTATAAAGAAATCGAGAGATGAGTGCTCTTAAAGAAGTGGCTCTTTTGGACTGCATCGCTGTGATTCCCCACCTCACCCTCTGCAACTCGCTCGCCTTTGTAAAAACTTGGCCTGCGCCTCTGTCAGTTTGTGTGACAGTGTTGTGCGTATGTGTGCGTATGTGTGTGTGTGACAGCCATTTTCTCAGACGCTTCCTTTCCTCTGATTTTCTGTTGGCATGGTGAGCAAGCAGCGGGAAGCCTTCACTCCAATTTGCCATCGTTTGTCATCACTTGCCCCTGTGACACAGACAGACACACACACACTGACACACAAACTGTCATCAACTTTCTGCAGAAAGCGGCGACCTTGTGACTGTAGCTGCGCCCTCGCCAGTGCTCCTCAGTGCTCCGTGGTGCCATCTTTGATTTAAACTTAAAGGACTGTTTGCACTGCAAAAGTGAGATGGGGTTAATTAATATTTATTAAATAAATATTTGTAACTTATGTTTAATAAAAACGCCCATGTGAATTTTGAAATGACAACAAGCAGAATCAAAAAAATTTAATGATTTATTTTTGGTTGAATGAAATTAGCTGGTGTACACCGAGCAGCATTTAGTTAATCAGGAAAGTAAGAGAATGATAGATATTCCTCACTGGAATGTCTCACAGTATGCTTAGCTTATGGTACCATGACTGTGTCCGTTTGGATATGAATTTGCAGACTGTAAGGAATTTTCAACCACAGGAAACGTGCTCCTATCCTCTAAAATCCCGACTGTATGTTTCTCAAAGATGACGCAGTGCCGGTCAAATGCTGATTTGTTGTAGACAGCAGAGTTTACCATGAATGTGAGAACAGTGGGAAAAACCCCATTAAAGATCACAAAAATCACAGGCAGTGGCAGCAATGGATTTTTCATTGTTTATAACATTTGGTTTCACTTTGTACTTTGTCCTTTTTTAGTTCACTGGCTGCTGATGGACCAACAGCAGTACAAACAAGAGCAAGTCACAGACTGGCCAGTGAACTACCCACGTGCTACTACGTGCTGGACCATAGTTTCTCCTTTAGATGCTACTCAATTTATTACTACTAGATACTACTGAATTTGAACCATAAGGACATTAGTCATTATGGTAAAAGTACAACAGTGAAAGTTTATCACACTATTCGCATCTTCCTCCCCTTCATCGCACTAGCGTCTCTCTCTGATCCTCTGCCCACACTACTCCACTTCAGCCCTCCTCAGCTCTGATGCTCAGGCCTGAAACCCGGTGAATTCGGCTGCTCTGTTCACTCTTTTTTTGCTCGGATTAGTACTCCACACTCTGGCCTCTGCTCAGTTTAGCTACTGTTCCCCCCACTGCTCTGCACAGCCAGCAGCCCGCCAGGTTCACAGACTCGGACTCGCTCTGCCTCGGCCCAGCATTCCATCATATTTACTCATCTTTTATCAAACTGCAGCCCTCTATTTATTTTTCTATCAGCCACATTTAGCTAGCTCAGGCTCGTCCCAGAGCAGCCTTCACATCAAAATGTGTGTAGACAATCGTGATGCTAGGGAACCCATCATGAAACAATTATCGCTTTACATTAATTTCTATGGATTCAAAATGATATCCTTAGCAGTTGTTGGTATAAGTAGCCACACACACTTAAATATACATCTTCGTCATTGTTTTTCCACATTAACTTCCTTGGGAACACAGCCATGGGGATTCTTTTGATTTCCTGTTCCTGGACTGTACAATACAGGTGAATTTAATTTGAATTACTGAAACCAACATGAATGCCTTAAATTTAAACTAGTTTATACCAAAGAAATATTCATTGTGACAGCTGTTTACAGTATGATTCAGTGAAATATTAATAGCCATTGAGACAAAAAACCAAAACAAAAATAGGTTGCTTTGTTTCCATTTTTAAATTCCATAAATTAAACTGCAGTCACTATTGTTTGGGTGGGAGCACAAATCAGAGGGGTAGTCAGCTAAAGACCACTCCTTTTTGTAATTTGCTACAGGCAGCATATTTATATGCAGTATGCGAGAAATCCTATTGTGACCTCTAGTTTTGATGGTTTAATGTAAATGAAGTGCTTTTAGATCCCACTACTCAGTGTTTAAATAATGAGGCCCAAGTATGATTTGATCAACCCCTCTGGCTCTGTATCTAATTGTGCAATTTTAGCTTGTAGGGATCTTAAATTTGACGACAGTAATTAAGGTGGAAACAAAGGTCTCATTAAGCAAATTACTTTGTTGCAGAGAAGTCAGGGGGTTAAAAGCTTTGCCTGGCTGAGCTGTCTTTCCTCTTTATCATTAAAGATCATCTGACCAGTGGGGATGGTCTCAGCATTTGATTTCATTACACATTTATTCAGTTCTTTGTTGCACTCTTCTGCATTAGTGGGGTCGCACACTTAGATGTATGCATGGTAAAGCATCTTTTGTAGAAATCTATTAGTGCACATGCATATGTGCTTTACCCTCAGTGTCAGAGGAACCAGGTTAGATTTCTTTTAGTTTGTTCCTCTAAGTTTACTAACAGTGAGACACCCTAACTGTTCATAAATCTTGTCCAGGCACCCCGTGGTGTGGATTCATTTTATTGATGGATGATGGTAGCGAAGACTCAGGAGGGAAGTTGGATGTGGATTCTATCTATTATTTTGGATTCTGTGTCCTGGCTGGTCGCTGGCATGGTCAACTGGTACTCCTGCTTGTTGGAGAGGTTGAGCCAGAACCCTGCAATGACCAGTAAGTGTGTTGACATGACGGCTCGATGCCATCTGGCCACTGGGATTGACAAAATGACGGCAATATCTCTCTGTACAGTTCAGATGGACAGGAAAATGTCCCTGGTCCCCGCTGTGATGGCGGCACCAAACCCCAGTGGTAAAGATGAATGGCTCCCGGTTCAATGCACCATCACCCCTACTTTCCAACTTGTACACCAGAAAGTAGGAAAACAGAAGTAATTTTCATTATGTTTCTAGTGGCTTCTTTCACAAACACAAAGCAACCTGGCTATTGGCCATAAACTCATTAAAGTGCAACTCAGCTTTCATTTCCTGCCATCCAGGTCCAATATTATCACCTGCCAAGCTCTAAATTCTGGTTAAATGAGTTTTTCTGCAAACATATCACTGGTTTTAAGTTTCACAAGTCTTACAGTGTGTGTGCACAAATAAGAGGCAGAAAAATATTCAGTTACATTAAATCCCGATTAGCAAATGCGAATGATCACAAGCTGTGCACTGAAAGATGTAATGGACATATATTGTACTTACATGCTTAGTTGTTTTTGTAGAAATGTTGCTATGGCGATTTCAGTGATTGAAACGGAAAATACTCTCAGTGTGAAAGTCACACAACAATGAACAACAAAATAATAAACTATGCATTAAGCAGCTTTAAGGTATAAATTTGAATCATATATTTGTGATAAAATTTGATATTGGGTATTTTAATTATACCCACCATCTATTTGCATCTGATTGCACTGTCTACTAGAAATTCCCTTCCAGTCATGGTGTCTGCTGTAAATGTAGGAATAGAGAAAAAAATAACTCACAAGTTCCTTTTTCTATTGGATAAATGAAGAAAAGGTGATGATAAAGTTATCACCATATTAATAAATACAACACTAGTACACACAAAGATATTCCTGTAAAGTAACTATGCTGATGAAATCCAAACAGCATTAGGTCCACCAACACCACAGAGAAAACCAAACATCATAACCATGTTTGTTTGTTTAGCAAATTTCTTTCACCCAGTTCCTGCCTTTCAATACAAAACCTGGTTACTTCTATGATAGGGTAAATGAAATCATTGGCTAATGCTTTGGGTTAGCTTGGGATATAGGATAAGTTTGGAATGTGTACTATCAGGCTTTTAGATCAGGCAGTTCACTTCTGCTCCTGCAGGAAAAAAAAGAAAAAAAAAAGGCCCTCTCCTTACTCAACAGACTCCCATTTAAGAGTTCCTGATTACATCTCTGAACATACCAGTTACAATTAGATGTGTGGTACTGATTACCTTTAAACAAGTGGTTAAAGTAACTGATACTTCACTCTAGATGCAGCACTTACAGATTTGTTTGGGTCCATTAACATTCGCTGAGGGACATGTTAATTGGTTATGAAAAGGCCACCTAAAACCCCAAACTCTCAGCAGCCAACAAAGGAACAACAAAGAAGGTGCTTACTACAGGTAATTACTTGCAGAAAACTTTGCGTGGCATCTAAAAATCACAAAATTGTTTCCAGTTTACTGCATTCAATAATGGGCAGAAAAGTATTTTTGAAAAATAATATGAGGTCACAGCAAAATTGACCTTTGACCTTTGGATATTAATTGGTATCACTGTGTCACTTTATCTTTTGTCATAATTAGTGTAGGAAGATGTCGACTTGTCCGTAAACACAGTGAAATTTGAAACAGTGCGAAGCAAACAGGAAGGGGAGACTGTTCGCCTTCAATGTAAAAGCTTAACCTACACCAACTACAGTACACCATAACCTGACATACTGCCAACCTGGTAATGTAACCACACAATTACTGTGATTGGTCTGTTTACTACCAAGGATTACTCCTGTGCATTGCCGGCTACTTTTTCACCACAATTTCTGAATGGATCAGTGAGAGAATAACAATTATTACCACAATTTCAAGAATAATAATCATAGCCTCAACATAAGGACTCACAAATACCTACAAATTCCTGGAAGGAGATTGCCAAAAGTGTTGGAATAGTCTGGAGGGAATGTGCAAAGAAGTGGAAAAACTTGAGAGGCAAACAACAACAATAACAAAAACAACAAAATCAAAAAATGAGGGGAAGCCCAGGGGGTAAAAACAAAAAAAAAAAACAGTTCCAGGATTTTTTCTGTTTCTATTGTGACTTGCTCCGCATATAAAACACTGGGACACAATCACATAGTAATTAACACCACACACAAGCATGAATGCTGGCAACACCATCGGTGAAGGGGCGATAGCATCGTCCCTACAAAGATTCAGTGCAGAAATCTGAATCAGCTGTTAGGAGGAATGCAGGATTAATCCAGAGCATGGCCCCATGATAAACCTGAAATCTGTCAGTTACAACTGACCTGTGTAGAAGAACGTAAAGCATTGTTTGCCGTTAGATCTCGAGCTTGATCCTCCACTTAAAGTTCAGTTCAGATCTGCTCTCTTTCATCGAAACACCAGTATTATTGAGAAGCAGAAATACGAATGTTTAGAGCTCTGCTCTAAACATTCAGCAAAGAGGTCTCAGTTTCAGTGAAGAGCTTCAGCTAGAGCTCTGTTTTGGCACCACACCGATCGTGTAGAGGGTTGAAATCATCTCATTCCTGAGAGAGAGTATTAAAGGGGAAAAACAGTCACCCCTAAAGTTTTTTTTGTGTTTGTTTGGTCATATTGGTATGTTT
>VUQJ01020051.1:4639-19972 GCA_015108635.1 Andinoacara biseriatus | reverse complement strand
AATGTTTAAAGGGCTACAAGTCTTACGTGTACTGCGGAGGGGGTTCCGGTCCATCATCAGCTGGCGGCTCAGGAGGCATTACAAACACAGTGTGCTCGCTCTTTTGAGACTCATCCAGTTCCAGTAGTCTTGTGTCCTCGGATGACTCTCCTTCAACCTGCAGCAGGGATCATATTCAGAGATATATAGGAAAACACAGACTGTAGCTCATTTCTGGGCTGATGGCAGTAAGTAAACAACAGCATATTCAAGTCTATAATCCTCTTCTAATTATGCAGTAAAGCATGCTTATTTGATTGTGATTAGGATTTAAGGACAGGGGAAAAGCAGGAAGTGTCCATGCCCCTTTGTTGAATAGAAGGGGAGAGATTAAAATGTACCCATCTCGTGGTGTTAGTCCCAAACGTGAAGGGGGAAAAAATAAAGGCGTGAGGAAATCTGATTACATTAAAAGGAATTACCTTGGTGCCCTTGTCGGTGATTTTATCAGAGGGAAAAAGCTGCGAGGAGAGGACAGAGAGCGAAGGAAACATAATGAATTAAAGGAAATTATGGCTTCCTCAGCTTCCCAGCTTACAAATGTTATTTTGCCAATAAACCACCACAACACAAAGGCCCACTCCTGGAGGGAACTTTCCAAGGGAAGAGATAAACAAAACAACAAAGGCCAGCATGCATTTTATACACATCTGAAGCCGGCATGATCCCGGGATGGTAATCACCTTTTCGACGCAGTCATCAAAAAAGGCCAGGCCGGTGTCCTTGTCACTGACAAAGGTGCACTCCTCGATGAAGCGGATGAATATCTGGGTCTTGGTGAGCTGGGAGTAGAACTTCTGGTGGGTACGGTCTCTGCTTTTGAGAAACCCTGCAGGGAGGCAAGGAGAGAGCGTGCACAAATTCAGTGTCAGCTATTAACAAGATTAGACTGTTTGTAGCAGCGCAAAAGGGAAAAAAAAAAGAAAAAGATTTGCACTGTTGTGTTGTCCTTCTGGCTTCAGTTTTTGAATTACTCCTGAGTGCACCTCACCAAATCAATGTGCAGCTAACTATGTGTTAAAATATGCAGCATAAAGAGGATTCTCTTCATCTAAAATTGATCTTTAAGAGGGAAATTAAATGGAACCGAGAGCCTATTTCCCAGCAACGAGCACTTTTATAGCTGATGAGAAAGGTGATTATTTTCTAAAAACACCTTTTAATGTTCTATTTTGGGCATTATGGAGCACAGGAAGGAGAGCCCTAAATGGGATTCAAAGCTGCTACTCAGGGCATATGCAGCCAGCCACTCAGCCACTGGCTCAACCTGATTAATAACAACACACTCTGATAGTTTTGACGCTCCTTGAAATAGAAATGCCAATAAAAGCATGCATGAGTTGATTCCATCTGAATTAAGGCTGTAAATTATGCAGAGGTTACAGATCCTGGGAGCTATCATCATATCCATAGCGCTAGGTTGGCCACACATATGAAAAGCTAGCCATCAATCACTTGTTTACCTTGCAGGTCATAAAGGGAGTCTGCAGCTGTGGCCTTTTCAGAGGGCGCCTGGGTGATGGGTTTGAGGTAGGAGCGGTAGCCCTTCAGGATGGAGGCCATGAAACGAAGGAAGGCCTCCTGGATTTCCATCTCCAGGGCCGTCTTTTTCTTGTGCCAGGTGAAGTCCGCATCCATGGGTGTCATGTCAATAGCCGAACCCTCCTGTGTCACTTGGCGTACTGAAACTTAAACACAAACCAGTGTTGTCAATTTGAACAATTGAAATAAAATATCTTAGCTCACTCTTTTTTATATGGTGCTTTTAATGTGGCGCATAATTAGTAATGGATTTATAAACAATTTTCCCCGCATTTACTTTTCTGTAATATTATGATCCTTCATGAGCAAAAGGGCTGTTAGTCAGTGCTATATAAACTAAATACGCTGTTATAATTGATTTCAAGGTAATTATCTAGCTAACAACAGAACAACAGAGTTCATTAAGACACAGCTTTGACTGCATTTTGTCTGCTCCCACATTTTACTAACAAAACACCACAAAGCAGTGACCACATATTGTAATTTAAGCTTGCAGCGTTCTGATAAAGATTGAGCACCACGTCCATGTTAAACACTGCAGTCTGTGGCTGACTTGTCCACTTCCTGTAAATGAATCTTCATGCATTATTGAACAGATAAGTGGGCGAGGATTTGCAATACAAATGAGATGCTGTTTGTACCAGTGGCCAGCTGGTGGTGCAAGTTGCTTAGTGAGCTCATGAGACTCTTGCAGGGCTTCTTTGGGAGGTTCTTCCAGTTGCTGTGTCTCTTCTCGTCCGACCTGCAACATACAAAACCACAAAGTTAACTCGCTGGAAGCAACAAGACAGCTGCGCGCGCGCACACACAAACACACATACACACACAAAAACAGTTGTTCAGCATTAGTTATGTACTGGAGAATGGGTGTTTTTCCATAGTAAAGCACAACCTACAAGTAGATAGTGTTGGTGTCCAGATCCACACAAACAACATCTGGTGGGGGGTCATAAAGGTCAAAATAGCGAGAATCCACGCCCACTATAAACGGACATGGGGCATTGAGGACGCCTGCGAGAGAGAGCGGGCACAGGGGGATGTAGGGACACTGCCACTGGAAGGGGAAAATCATCTGTAGGGAGACCAAAAAAAAAAAAAAAAAAACAGAAAGAAGATTATTACTCCCAGACAAATGTTTTTAAAGGGTTCCACATGGGTTTACAAAAACAAAACAAAACATTTCTTTCTGTCTTTATTCATGAGCTCATTTTTTCCCAATGCTCTGCCCCTCAAGAACATCTCTACCTGACACCAAAATTAAACAATGCAGGGAACTAAGACAAATTTAAGGGGTCACACTTACATAACTGATCTATTGTCACAGCTGGAACCTATTTGGGCGATTTTGAGAATTGTGAAATCCTTATGTTTCTGGAACTGGCGCATAAACAACCAATCTCAGTGAAAATCTCAGTCAAAGTTCAAAAAAAGCTGGAGGCGCGGCAGCTTTATTTGGATACTGCGCTGCTCGGGGGCGCTGGATGTGAGGCACAAAGTAACGATCAGCTCTAAAAGCAGAGTGACAGACGTGCAGTAAGTATTTTAACATAATGACAGAAAGTGTTGCCGTCACTCCGGGCGGGCATCGTTTATGTCAGAGAGGATTTTAGTGCCTGCAAGATATAGCGAACAATAACTTTTCTCGAAAGGAAAACCAGCCCATGCACAACATACTGCATCAAATACATCAAATTACTGCGACTTTAAAATGGCCGTAAGTATAAAAAGGAAGTCATTATCTTGTGGTTTTAAGCAAGCTTTAGACATACATGGGTGGTATTTTGATTCTCATGCTTCTCTTTAATGTTCTCTTGACTTGGAAGCCACCGGCACCAATACTGAATAGGAGCCGTTACATAGTGAGAATTAAATACTGTTCACTGATTCTGTGTCTGCATTAGAAAAATAGAGACGTGCAGAGCTGCTCAGAAACATTGTTCCTCTTCTCGCTGCTTATTTTCACCATTTCTAGATCAAACCGCTCCACCTGACTCATCTCAACGCTCTTTCATTACGGTCATAAAACATAAGTTAAGGAAATGAAACTAATATTTACAGTTCCTCCATGTGGATCGTTTGAGCTTGAACTAATTAGTATTAAAGGAATTACATATTCTGCAGATCATGGATGGCTCATCGGGGAAACCGAATGACTAAATAACAAAGTGTGTGTTCTGTAAGCTCTTAATTAGTGTTTTTGATTCAAGTATGCAGACAGTTTTTCTTCTGTGGAGTTCTGATGAATGTTGACTCAACAAGCATGACTACTACTTAAATCACTTCAGAGGAAACTGTTGGGTTATCCATGGCGACTATTTCTTAGAGGTCTTGATCCACAGTAGAGTTAAACTGTGCATCTACAGATATTCATTTAATCCTCTAGGAATTATTTCTGTTAATGGCTTGTTACTGTGTCCCATTAAAGTTCCCATCCATTGTGCAATGTGTTATAGTGCCAGTCATTTGTTTCTTATCTCAAAAGTTCAGATAAGTCAAGCGAATGTGAGTGTAAGTGTTCTGCAGCTGCAGACTGGAAAAGGTAAACAACTTCACAACTGAGACACCAAAGCCTGCAATCGTGCTGCACTTCACCGAGTGGTGTTGTGTTGGACTTGCTTTTAAAAATGCATTCATACTGCATTGTTTTCTTGACTTATAATGTTTAAATGTTTAATGGCAATTACACATTTTATCACAGTCCTTAATTTCAAAACAGCTCAACCACAACACTTCCAGGACAGATCGAGCATTTACGAGCAGACAGAGGGGAGCAAAGATGTGCGGAGACCCCGACGGCGTGGTCACTCCAATTAATTTTTTTCCAATATTGACAGCAAAGACACTAAAACGCTGCAGACACTGTGCCTAAAAACACAAACATTAACTCAAGAGAAACTGCTGCAGAGGCGAACAAATAGCTAATATCAGCCGACCAATGAAGAGGTCGGGCTCTGCTTTTTGTGTCCAATGTGCTCAGCTGCCACACCGGACACGGGAATTACCAAAGGTTTAAAGTTTGGGAAAATTCCTCTCAGGAAAAGGGTTCAGAAGGAATTCTTTTTAGTACGCTTTGGGATTTGTGTTTTAATTTTATCTTCTACAATAAAATACATTAAATTCATCAGGAAATGTAAGCAGACTAAGCAGCAGAATGTCTGCTAAAATCTAATCCTACAAATAAATTTGATCTATTTGAGTATATTTGAATACTCAAATATTCAAATTGAGTATGACGATATGAGAGTCCGTGTTGGCGCCTACTCACAGCCACCACAGCCTCGGCCACTCCGGTGAGCACAGCGGGCCGGAGCGAGTGCAGCAGGATCTTGCTCTCCAGCAGGACAAAGTGCAGCAGTGTGGCGCAGTTCTCCGAGCCCAGATTCATCAGCAGAGTGCCATAGTCTGCCCCGCTGGCAGGGAGGGAGAGAACAGAGGAGAGAGGAATGAAGCGATGAGTTCAGGCCGGGAACGGAAAGCACAGCGGAAAGCGAAGCAGACGGAAAAATAAAGGACGGGAGGGAAAAAAGTGGTAACTGGGTTTGTAACTAGGTTCGGGCAGAGTTAGAGAAATGGGAAAAACAGGTAATAGGCAGAAAAATACAGGCGCATGAAATTAAAACTAATCTATACAATGGCATCAGAAAAACAATACGAAGAAACAGAGACCTCTTATTCAAAACAACACCATCAACTTAAAATATATTGTTTAATTATTACTTTATCTATTGCTTCAGTTTGCTGATGCACTCTGTTTTCATTGTTTGTTTTAATAATCCAACAATACGACCATTTTAATAGCCTGTGTGCAGTAATGCTGTCTAACTCATTTAATCACCATTATAGAGACTGCAGAACACATTACTTTGAATATCAATTAGCAGCCGGTGCTAGCTTTAACAAAAGCCTGTCAATCACCATTTCTGTGAGGTTTCAAGGTTACATAAGGCAGCACCGAGAGCTACAATACAAAGAGGATAAAACAGTGGCTGATTGAATTACTCATATCTATTGGAAAGCTGCAAATGTATGAAAAGTAGCAGGAGGAAAAAGGCTTTAAAAACTGATTTTACTGAACATGTTTTTGTTGTATGCGTTTCTTTATGAAGGCCAATGTACCTGAGAGGTAAGGGTGTAGACACGGGCTGGGAGAGGATCAAAGTGTCATGTACTGAGAGCTGCAGGGGACATTAAATAACATCAGTAACAGAAAAATACAAAAACAAAAAAATCACAAATGGTACTGTGCAAAAGTGGCACTTTTTTCAGATCTACAAACCTTTCTTTAGCAAACAGCACACGAGGAAAGAAAGTCAATTAGCAGAAAAAAAAAGGTTGCCAACACAGACAGACAACCACTCACACCTACAGGCACTTTAGAATCACCAATTAACCTAACCCCAGGACTAAGGAGCAGCAAATATAAGCATAATAATTGGTGGCATTAACAGAAATGCATAACACCAGGAGCAGATTTGCAGGGGTTTAAAAACTTGGTGATAGACAACAAGACTGATAAGGATGGGTTTGCTGATTTAAAGTGGCCATTCTGCTTCTCACAGACAGAAGTGTTGCAGTGGACAGGTGTCTCCACACATGCTGTCCAAGATCTTGGAGGGAGGGGGAAAAAAAGAAAATAGGTAAATCTGATGACTGAAAGCACAACTGTCAGTCAAAGTTACTGATTAGACAAAATTAGAAATATTTACAGTGCTGGAGATTTTTATGAGGATAAAGAATTGAGGAGAATCCTTGCAGGAGTGTGGATGCATTTCTGAAAATGGTGTTTTATCATAGTACATGCTGATTCTTATCAATAATGCAACCGTCAGAGAGGCCTCGGACTGGTGCTAAATTCATTCTGCAGCATCCAGAATCATCCTGAGGTATATAGAAATCTTGAGACAAAAAGAAAATGGAGTATTGCAACATATGGCGAGGCCCCTGTAGTGCTCTCAACATTACATGAAAAGACAGAAGACACTGAGACGGCATAAATCCACAGAACAGCAGCAGCAAACCTTCCAAGACACTTGAAACAATCTACCCGCCAGGTAGTTTAACAAACTGAGCAAAGGTACCTACAGTAGGAGAATGTAGCACTTCATATGAAGCAAAGTGATGTTGCAATATTTCAGAAAAAAAAAAAGAGCCTAATAATGTATGCAGACTACAGCCGAGAGAGAAGAAAAATTCTGACCTGGACCAAGATTCTGGGTCTTTGAGGGGAAGGAAATGAGACATTGTGCATGAAGTGCGATATGTGCCTGTTGAAGGAAATAAAAAAAAAACGATGTTAGCTGTTAACTTTTAAAATTCTGAAATAAAGTGCCCAATAAAGGATATTGAAAGTTTCAACAGCTACATGCAGATTCCTACTTTTCGATGGGCAGCGGGTGCGGGCCTGAGACGGAGAGTTTATAGATGAACATCAGGAACTTGCGGAAGGACTCAAAGAAGGGCCATCGGGAGAGCAGACAGATGCATTTATTGGTGTTTACAGGCCGGTTGGGGATCATCTTCTTCTCCACCGTGGTGAGAAGGCCCAGCTGGATCTTCTGCTTCTCGCTCAACAGATCCGCTGAATAAGGCTCGTAAAACTGGATGGCTGATCCGTACACCTGGAATGGGAGATTCCAGCCAGTTTAAAATCTTCCTTGATTTATCAAAGAATTTGCAAAACATTTTTCCATTTTCTATAAATGATAGTTTGCTTTTAGCGGCTGCGTCTCACCTTTTCACCAGAAGAGACGGTTAAGACAAATGTGGAAAAGACAGGCAGAGGGTCTCGAGTGTTTGGGGCCCAACACTCGATCTTGGCACCCATGGGCAAACAGAACAGAGGTACAGACTCTGACAGAGGAAAAGACTCATAGTCCTCTTCCGGGTAGCGAAAGATTAGACCTGGAGCACAGAATAACAAACGATGACTAAAATCCAGCACAATCTTGTTGGGAGCAAGACAGATGGTAAAGTTGAAGTTTATTGACTTGTTTCCAGGCCAAACACTTTCTCAAACTTCCAGTTTATGCTCCTCTGCAGAAATTAAATAAATGCTACCTTTAAGAAAAGGGAGATCAGTACTTCAAATTCAAATGCTCTTACAGGCACCAGCCTCTATCATACATTTTGAGGAAATAAGTATTCTAGCCCTCAGTTCAACTTCACGTTTGGCAGATTGTCACTATGAAAAGACACACACATATTTCTGCACACACACACAAAGAAGCCTGCAGACACACAAAAGGGCATGGCAGGAAGTGCAGTTGTCCAAGATGAATAAACAGCCACTTCACAGGAAAAAGGCCAGCAAAAGATAACGCCAGCAAGCATGTCTGCATGGGTGCCTGTGTGTGCGTGCGTATGCACACTTCAACGCTGATTATACGCGTGTTACACAATGCACTGTTCCAAAGGCCGAGCTGCTGCGGAAGCTTTCAGAGAAAATGTCGCACAAAGATCAGAGATATACACTGAAAGTAACGCGTGCTTTCCTTTTGAGACAAAAATGTAAGTTGTGATGCGGCAGCATTTCTCACTGCTTCAGTTTTATCAGTGTGTGGACAGCATTTAACAGAGCTGCACAATGTGGAAAGACTCATGACTGCAAAACATTTAAACACCAAGTGTTATTACAGAACATCTTCCTGTTTTCCTCCGGCCTGGCAGCTCCATCTTCAACATCCTTTGTCCAGTATATCCACTCTCCCTCCAAACCGTCTCAGCCTCGCCTCTCTAACTTTGTCTCCAAACCGCTCGACCTGAGCTGCTCCTCTGATAGACTAATTTACTATCCTGTCCACCCTGCTCGCTCCCAATGAAAATCCTAACATCTGCAAAACCGCCACCTCCAGCTCAGCCTCCGGTATTTGTCAAAGCAGGTCTCACTAACATCTTGTAAAGTTTCCCTTTTACTGCTTTCCTTTCAACACAAATCATGCGTCTCCACCCACTCCACCCCTGCTTGCGCTCTCGTCTTCACCCATCTTGAGCACTTTGGATGGCTTATGCCTGGTATTTAAGCTTGTCCACCTTCACTGTTACATCTGCCTCCCTGTCATTCACACACATGCATTCTGTGTTGCTTCCACTCTTTACTCTAATACATTAAAACACTATCATCTAACAGTCAACAAAAACATTCAAAGACATCTCTGTGAATTTCTGATAAACTGTATATACGATTATTTTCAACTTTTTTATTTTAAATTGTTCTATCATTTTCTAATAAAATATTTGTATATTTTTATATTCCACATTATGACAAAATTACATTTCATTTTGTTGAAGAAACAGTTGTCAGTGACTTCAAACACTTGTCTGTTTTAAATAAGACAACAAGCTGATTAAATTGTGGGTTAACTTGCTGTCTTGCAACCAACTCTGGTCACAACATGAGCTGATCATTAAGAGAGACACAAAAACCAGAAAGCAGTAACAGCTGTTCAGTAGCTACAGGAAATAAATTACAATTAAAGACAACATTTTGAAATTGATCACTTCTACTCACCGGCTTTGTAGCTGATGGAATTTGACGCGGATACTGACTTCTTGTAACACAGGAACACGCTGGAGCCCCACTGAAAGACCAAGGTCACACTCTTATTATGTGTCTGAACCTTCACCGCTGACGATACTGAGAGCAAGCTAGAAATAAAATTCAGACGCACCATGCCACAGTTGAGGTTCTTGTCCACTTTGCAGAAGGTGTGCGGTGGAGTCTCGCCTTTGCTGGTGACAATGACGCAAATGTCCGTCACAGCCAGGGAATTCTGAGGCTGGACAGGCGGTGCTCGGCGGAAGGTGATGAAGATGCGCTGCGAGGTTGCGGAGCTGTTGTTGACATTAGCGCAGCGTCCGTATGGAGTTGCCTGTATGACTTCACACCCCTGGATGAGACGCTCCTTACCCTCATAGAGAACACTGAAAGGCATCAAACAGTCAGTAAAAAGGATAGCTTGGCAAGAATTAGGGTTAAATTATGCAGATAATGGTAAAAAAATAAAATAAAATCTTGCACAGTTCTCATTCACACTGTTTGGTCCTCTTTTTGGCTATTTTATGAAAGGCGAGGAACCAACAACCCATTTTTAGCCTTTAGCTGGAGGTTACATCATCAACTCTAATGGCAATGCTAATGCTATGTAGCCAACAGCTTCATATTTTTAACATTCATTCACTTTACATAAATTGCAGCCACATTTGCTGTTTTTACATATTAAATTTTTTTCCTTACTACAAATGAAGATTTGGTATTATATGCGGGTTTAGAGGCCGGAGTGTGTGAGGTTCAGACATGAAACGAACCAGGAAACTTTCCCCAATCAGTGTGAGAAATAAAAAAAATTTAACTTATATTACCGCCTGAAGAATAAGATCATGAACAAGAAATGTAGAGACACTATGGGTGCTTTTGCAGCTTTGCCCAAAAACCACCATCAAAGAAAAATGTAAACAGCGGATCTCTTTGTTTGGTAATGTTTTTTCTAGCAATGAAGATTCTGAGTAACGAGCTCAACAGCCTGAAGTGAAGGTTTCCAGGGAATCCTCCAAAACAATTATTGACAGGATGGATTCCCGGCTGTTTTACGTCTATCCTTAGTGGGTATTTCCATCACCATGTACAAAGTTATGTTTCCTGAATGGATGAAGACAATGGGAAACAGTGACACACACAGTAGTGCAGAAACTCTGATAAAACAACATTTCTGATATAAAAGAAACTATTGATCTACTTTCACAGAGTAGAAATAAAAACAGCAGAAAACTAAACAAGCAACTAAATAAATTCAAACTGATAACAGAAACTGAAAACCTACAATCTAAAAGAAAAAGCCACCCGGGTCTTAAAAAACACACATTTATTATTGCTTGAATCCTGTGTCATTCATAAGGAAAACGCAAACCTGTGTAGTAAGAGTAAACACAACACAAAGCATGACATTTTCCACAACGGAAACACAAACTAGTTCACTGTCCTTTTTTGTTCTATTTTGGGCTCCACCAGTTTCTGCCTCTTCAGTTTCTTCTGCTGTGTGCAGCAGGGGATCAGTTGTGGTCAGCAGTGTTTATTTAACTCTGAAAGCCCTGGTTTCTCTTTAAAGCCTCAATAAGAAGTCTGTCTTCAGTGAGTGATGTGATTCAGACTTACGAGCTGACTCAATCAAATCCCAGACGGTAAAGTGGTTTTTGTATCCAGCTCACAACAGAATAATACCCTTTAAATATCACTGCTAAAATATTTTGTGTGCTACCTGTGACCTACTCACTCCAACTGTGGATATCACACAGCCAAGAGCTGCAGTCTGGAAAGCAATCAGTGCCCCACTGTGTTGGATTTTTTTGTGCATGACTGCAGGGCTTCTGTAGCAGCGTGCTCCATGTCCTCCCTTTCCATCTGGACAATGCCACGTGGGAGGCCAAAAAGCTTTGACTGCTGCCCCTCTTCAAACTAGGACTAAAAACACACTAATCTTGGGCAGGCTTAGAGGCAGCCGCTGCAGATATAACAGTCCCGAAACACTCCATTTATTCTCAAAAGAGCGCAGGACAAATCTAAAGAGGCCAGGAGGACAGTTGCCAGCAAATTCTCATTTAGGCAACAAAAACACGGTCCTAATGGGCACAGTAAGCAGTCATGCTCTGGAGCCCCGGGGCTGGGAATGTCTGACAGCAGAAGGAACAATGAAGCATTTACGTTTCGCTAGATTTACAGTACATTTATTCTAGCGGCAGGTTTAAGAGTTGGAGCTGAAAGAAGTTTTGTTTAATCTAACTGATCAGCCAATTACAAAATGAATTCATCCATTCACAGAAATGTTAGTAACACAAGCACTTTCTCACACAGCTTTTGGAATAAATTCATAAATTTCACATTAGGAGTCTAAATACTCACTAACAGTAAACTACAAGAAGACCACAGTGTCATTCCGCCTCATTAGAGGTATCATTGATCTGGCATATATATTTGCATGCTGACTGGGATTGCTCAATCTCATGGAGGAAATACGACTTGGTAATCAATCTTCTGTTTGTGCAGTCCACACCAGCAGCTGCATCTTTAAAGGCCACAGTTTTAAAGTGATATTTAGGGGGAGGGATGGCACATGAAACAAACCAAATTCAGCGCAGCATAAGAACAGCATCCGATGCAGCAAAGCATTTTAAGGCAGTCTTGCCTTGGCGGAGAGAAGAGGATTCTTCCAGAGAGGGAGCAGAGCGCTGGCAGTTGTAACTGGAAACTCCAGTTTGTTAGCGGGAGACAAAACCAGGCTTTAGACAAAGCTTAGGTGTGTGAAGAAGGTGAGTGCCTCAGGGTGTTGCGTCACTGCTCTGAAAGACGCTTGTGATCTTGCTAGTTCGGCTCAGGTAACAGACTAAAGCGCTGATGATGAAATGTAGATTAAAAGTTTGGCTCCTGTGTGGGAAAGTAAGGCTTATGGCTTACCTCACTGCATGAAGTGAAATAGATCGGAGTTCCCTTTTAAAACATAATAGCAGGAAGCAGGAAAATTTCTATCGACTGACAAGAGCCAAGATGCGTGGCAGAGAAGGGGGAACTCGGTCACAAAATAGGGGAGAGTGAACAGTTAACTCGCCTACTTCCTGAATGCTTGGAATATTGTAATGAAGGCAAACCAAACACAAACCAGTTTTTGATTAGGAGGGGAAACAAAAACAGACTGCCAGTTTTCTGTGTGAACTGTGACAATCGTTAGATGGTGCTCATCATACTTATTTAAGCATTTTTTCATGTGAAATTCGGAGTGAGGATGTGACAGGGCTGGCAGATTGACAATCCACTCAGCTGATTGCTTTATCACTTTTCCATCACAGGGATTCCTTCTGCATGCGATCAGCTGCCAGCATGCTAGCAGCAATTACAGCAATTTGTAGCACTTTTAATTGTGGCTCTTCTTTCTCTTCCCCCAAAAGCTCGCTTCTTTGTCTAACCTCATCAATCACAATAGCACACCAAGAAATAAACGCAGTGGATGGGCCTAAGGAATCAGAGCAAACTGGATTAAGTAAAATCTCGTTACTATTTTTATATACTTGGCTGAGCTGAGTACATTTGGAGGAGGGGGGGGGCAATTGAAAATACAGATTTCTTCTGTCTGATTTATTGATTTAGAGTAGAAGTTGTTTACTGATTGTATCCATTTAAGCAAATAAAGATTTTTCTCTCATGCTATTCATCAGTCAAACCCAGTTTCTGCAACTGGCAAATAAGCCCACTTATAATGGGTCTCCTCCTGCTGCAGGCAAAAGGACCGTTATAAACACTGGCACACTGCAAAAAAATTGCTGACTCACCCAATGTCAATTAGCGGAGGCTTCCCTCGTCCCCTCTTGTAGCAGAGGAAGAGCTCAGGACTCTTAAGACTGCCGTGATTAAGGTTGGCTGGCTGGCCGCTGTAGGTGCTGTCAATACAAGTGAAGCCTTCGGGCACGGTTTCTCCCGCTGACTTGTTAATGACGGCCAAGTCAGTGATGGGTGCTTTGGGGCCGGTGGACTTGGTCTCCGATAGGTCCTGCTCTAGGGGTGTGGACTTGTCGGTCAGCCCAGCCACCACAAAGTAGTCGGTCACACGGTGGCCCTTGTCCTCAATCATGGCTGGATGTACCTGAGAAGCAAGAATATTTTTTTTAAAATCTCATAGACAATAAACAGTCTTCTATTCTCTACTGTGCTTAAAAGTTCCTGCAAGTGTCAGTGTCTACAGCTCTAACAACTGCAACAGCTACTGCATTTAAGCCACTGCCAAAAAAATGGACTGAACAGAGAAAGCAAAGCTCTTACAACACATCTCACTATAAGGCAGTAGGATGGGGTTCGCATACATTCCCAGAATCTAAACAATACTGTGGCCAAAGCATTAAAAATATATTTTAAGACTGTTGCACCCCACTGGAGCAAACAAACTGGGGGAAACACAAGGTTTAATGGAGGGACTGAATGTGCTGACATTCACAAACAGTCCCTGTACATCACCGTACCGCTCCAAACAAGCCAAGAGAGTTAAAGCTCTGGTGGCTGCGACGAGCCAAGGCAGAGCGACCGAGCCCGGAGGAATGCTCAGAAATGCCACTGAGAGCGTAAATCAACCAGACATCCAAGTCTATAAAACACTTCAAATATGGTCTCAAATCAGGCTGGCGCTGCTATAAGCATCATGTATTGAATGTTTTAAAGTTTATGTTTTCCCAATGAACTTTTGAGTCACAATGCCAAGAATGCAGTTCACTGTCAGGGAATCAGTAATCACTTACAGATCACGATGCAGTGCAGTCACACACTGATATACGGGAACAATGCAGAGAACATGCAAAATGCCTCAATTGCTGCAACTGCAGATTTCCTTTCCTTAAAGCCCAGAATCACCAGAACTGTCCAGTTTGTGGAAGGTGGTTCCTACAGTACATAGTGAGGTAACAAAATACATCTCAAATCTGCCTCGTGAACATTTAAAAACAAGCAGAAAAACAAGCAAAAATTGAGTTAGTTTGTAATTTCGGCCACAAGAGGACTCCCAATTAAAACACTTACTAAAGATGTAATTTGAAGACATTGTGAAGTAGCACGGGATCATGTGATGCTCACTCATTTTTGCCATTTCATTCTAATGAAAGAGCCGCAAATGACGCTAGTTTAAGCAATTACTGAACATTAGAAGCCGCGGAAAACATTACGAGTTAAATTCAACAGTGGGGCAGCCCAGCAGTGTTTTCTTCGGGGTCAAAACAATCATATAAAAATTTCTTTACTAGCATGTTGAGCATTGTTGTAACATTACTTTCTGGTGACCACAAATACAACAGGCCAGCACATTAAATATAATTATGGATTTCTCTTGGTGCGCACATTTTTAGAAGCATAATATAAGTAGACAAGTCAAGAACTACATAACGCTGTTCAATTCTGGATGTTTTAAAAGGGAAAATGTTCCACATTATAGGCTTAAGGCAAGCACGTCCATGCACTCTTCAAAGAGCTTTTTGGACCAACACAGGAAGTTCAATTTTTCCAGCGGTGAGTCAGCTTCTGCACCCGGTCAGAAGAAGAAGCCACTCTGTACAGCAATAGACAGCTGAACTTTATGACACAGCTTAATGCAGTCCTTTGTACTCTTCTTGTTTCTATTTTTTTACCAGTCGACATGATAATGCACTGCAGTAACGCCGGCATATTATTATGAAGCAACAAAGCAGGCATTGTGAATGTTGAAAAATGGAACAAAAATCTAAAGGAATACATGTGAAGCTGTGTTTGTGTGTAGGAGCGTGCAGGTCAAGGTGGAGTCTAATGGTTGCTGGGGCAGCGTGTGGCAGACTGGCCTACCTGGGAGAAATTATTCAGCTGCAGTAAGACACAAAACACCAGACACACTTTCCATATCCTCCTGAGAACCGAGGAAAAGAGAACCTTTCAATACACGTTTTTTTTTTGGAGGGGAAGGGGGAGGAGAGACAACCATTGTATAATCTCTGTAACAAATGAAGTTATGTTTCATTATTGTCATTAATTTGCAACAGGGCATGACTCACTAAAATGAAGAATTCATGCAGTGCTACTTTTTGGACTCAAACTTGGCTTTTTGTCTACGTGAATGTGCCAAAATTGATTTGTTTCAAGCAGACTGCCAGCTTTAGAGTCCAGGTACCTTTCAACAGTTAAAATTGGATATTTGCCCAGAATATGACTTCCTTTTCATTACAATGCTTGGGGGGGGGGGGGGGGGTAAAAACACAAAA
>VUQJ01020037.1:1747-12442 GCA_015108635.1 Andinoacara biseriatus | reverse complement strand
ATACAAATCAGAAACTGGTGTGTGTGTGTGTGTGTGTGTGTGTGTGTGTGTGTGTGTGTGTGTGTGTGTGCATAACTACTTTTATGATTGTTTTTCCACCAGGATCGGCACCCCCTGCAGCCACAGTCGTTATCGTGGTTTGTATCGCAGCACTGGTGGTGATTGTGGTGATTGGAGTCTACAGGATCCACACCACACATCAGGAAGGGTCCAGAGAGGACGAAGATGAGGTCAAAGATCCTGAGGAAGAATGGGACAACTCTGCGCTCACCATCACTGTCAACCCGATGGAGGTAACTCTGAATGCTGCAGTTTAGCATTTATTGACATTATCAATAAAGCGGAAAGTCGAACGTTATGATTAACAATATTTGTTGTAACAATATTTAAATGTGAAGTACCAGCAGTTGTTTGCTCCTGATGTGTCTTTTATTCAAACTTCTTTTTTCGTTGGTTGTTCTCTAGAACATAAGAGGACCTCAGGCTCTGGGTGATGAGGTAAGGCAAGAAGAACATGAGGAGGAGGAAGAAGAGGAGGATGAAGAGGTAGTGGGAGGAGTGACAAGTGCTGAGTCGGATAACAGCGATGAAGAGGAAGGGGCTGATGATGAAGGGAGAGAAGCTGCTAAGGAGAGAAAGCAGAAGGGTAAACTTGGATGGGACAGTTCCTCCGTAACATACTGATCGCAAACATGTAAACATAAACATATATGTGCACAAACACACACTCATCCACATTCTCCTATCTCTCTCTATCAAACGCACATAATACAATACACTGCACACACTACACACACACATACCATGCAGACATTCCTTCATGCTCTGTACAGGTATACACACACACACACACACACACACACAGAAATAAAATCTCTGATGAAATAATTTACAATCTGTTGCTGGAAAATACTCTTCGAATCTTCCCATGTTGTCATTTTTAATGTAACATCTCCCCCTGCTGGACACAGTCAAATGTGGCGTATGACTGAATGGAAATCATTGTCTGTGTGTACATCATTATTCACATCACAATCAGTAAAGCAGAGGAAAAAATATGTCAAACAAGCACAGTCATGTCATTCATTCTGTGTGCGGATTATAAATTCCGTCCCAAACTCCAAGCCCGAGCTTAAATGATGTGACACTGATACAAAACACGAGCTCATAATTGACTTTTATTGCAGTGTTTGATACATGCGTCCTATCCTCCGATTACTTTTGGATCGTTTATCCATCTGCGCATCAACTAGTTAATGTATCCATAACATCTTTGAGTAGAACTCCCTTGGCCTTGATAGTAGGTATGACATAGCTGTGCTGTCTCTCAGTGTGTTTCCTCTGTTCTCAACCAGAACATGTTTGATGTCCTTAAAGTCTGTGTGATCAGTGCTGAGTTTCTCCAGATGCATCGCAGTGCTGTGGTTCTGTGGCCTGGACACTAAAGAGAAACATTCCACATTTGTCCTGATTTACTGCATGTACAGTACAAAGTAGAAATATTAACTCTTGAACTGAATCTTCCATCTTTGAGTTCATTATTTTAAGTATCTTAAAGCTAAAACTACCACTTTTCCATTAGCTTAAAAGTTGATTGCTTGTATCTCTGTGTGTGTACCAGATCTATCTATGCCGTGGCCTAATGTTTACTGTTTAGGAGTAGCTCACTTCTTTTTTTTTTTGTTGATTCAGCACATGCTGTTTCCCACTAAGATCCTGTGTTTCCTTTGTTTTTTTTATAGTAAAGGGAGTCCTCTATGCAATTATGAGCCCAGCATAAAGGAACCGTGCACAGAAACAGGGATACTCCAGCTATGAGAGACAGATGTAACATTCAAGCAGTACAGACTGTAATATCCTGACTTCAGTGCCTGGTATTGGTTATTTTATAGACACAAGATACCCTACACTTCCCATCTATCAGTCAGTAGCATCTCATCTTAGACCTGCCAAGAACCCGCCCGCGTTACGGGTTCACAGTCACCTCAACTGTCACAGTTGTCTAGTTAGACGTGAAGCTGGGCTGCTGTGGTGTCTTATAATGTGGATGGCATACTTGAGCAAACAAAATAGCTTTTGAAGTCTTCAGTTTATAATAAGTTATATGCTGGAGGTTCTCAGCAAAAACCACAAAGTAGAATTTTCTTTCGTATTTTGTTCAGTGCCAGCAGGTGTGTGTGTGAAACCAGCTGCGGAAATCCACATCTCCAGCTTGTAACACAGGCTTTCATGTCAAAGCAAAGGACACCCACAGATGGCAGCATGCTGTTTTCATCCCCTATGTAGAGGAAGGTAAATTCCTTGGGCAAAATTGTAGCAGAGCCCCTTTGAAATTGTGTATAGACAATGATAGAGACAGTGGTAAACGCTGGGGAAATGACGCAGTGATTTTTCAATTAATAAAATCCACATTCCTGAACATCTTCACCACAACCACAAGAAGAAGCGGATGCTTCACTTACAGTCGTTCCTCTTTGTACTGTCATTGTTACAGATGAAGACTCAGTCAAACAAAATTCCAGTCTGTCTAAAAACTAAAAGAAACCATCACGCTCGCTCAGAGACAGCACCGGTCACATGTTCATGTGTGGACAGTATCTATGACGACCTCTCCCTCTGAGCTCTCTGATACAAAGTGTCCTGTCCACGTGTCCCTCCTTCTGTTGGCCTGTGATTGTGATGTCATCATTGTGAAAACTGCCTTGTTTTTCTTCGTTCCCCCTTTGTCATAATATGCTTCTAAAGGATTAAAGATTTTAAAAAAAGGTTCTTTTACATACAATAACAAACCCTGTAAAAATGTTCAAGACACTTATTTTATATATCAGTTTCTTTTTCTTTTTGTAAACTCTGTGGCTGGGATTTCTCTCTCTTTAGTGGTCATCCCACTGCTTTCTGTATATTGACCAATAAAGACTTGTTTTAGACTCTACAAAGCCCTCCTTCCTGTTTCTACACTGCAGTCTCAGGGTGTGTGTGTGTGTGTGTGTGTGTGTGGACAGACTTGAGCAGCTTATAAATTACATAATTAATGAGCTGTCATTGTAAGTTTTGGCCAGCTGCATGAATGCATCATGCTGGAGCTGCCCGTGTGTTTCATTTGTTTTCATAACAGGCTTACACAGACCGAGGCAGGTGGGGTTCATGTGGCATCGCTGTGTTTATTCACATTGCTTCTGGGCCACAATGGGGTTCATAATCTGTAAAATAGATTTTCAATCTGCAAAATGTACATGCAAGAGGTGAGCAGTTTGAACACAATTTAAAAGGTCCCAAAATAAATCACATGGAACTTTGAATTATGAATGATTTACATACACCTGCAAGTTGCACTTCTGGTTTTTAGGGCAATCCTGGATTGATCTTTCTCATCAGCCCTTTGAATGATCATTGAACTGAAAAAAATCTCTTTCATTGTCAAGAACATACTGTATGTGCACAGCCGGTGCCCCCTCTGCCACATATAGTTTTATTTTTAGAGATTTATTCCAGTTTGTACCTAAAGTAGCCCAGACAATCTTCAGACCGACAAACGCTCACATGGATTTTTGATTTTCAAAGAAGAGGCGAGTTCATGTCTTTCCACCTGCTTCAAGTGGTGGCGCCCTTTCTGATGGTATTGGAAAAACATTGTTTCCTTTGCTCACTAGAGGGCGCTGCGACAATAAAAACAAAAGCACTTTGCCCTGCTGAGCTGCTTGGACTTCACAGTTGCTTGTGTGGTAAATTTGTTAGATTAAAATTTTTTTACTGTTTCAGAGAAAAATGGAATGAAAACAATCTAGACTTGTAATATTCTTTTTTATTGAATTTAAAAACACTAAATGCTGTGGTAAAGATCTACACTGATGCATTGAGATGTTATGCATTCAGTGACGCAACATTGTGTAACTGGGCCATATTGAAAACAGTTGTGAACCACTCTGTCCAGAGTGAGGGAGACAGCTGCTGCTGCTGCTGCTCTGAGGTAAACAAAATATTCAGAAAAACAACTCTGAACATGATGTAATGATTGTGCCAGTGAGCAACAGCTGTGCAGAGAGGAACCACAGCGGGTTTGCCTGGAGAAGCAGATATAGATGTAGATGGTCAGTGTAAGGAAACATCAGGGGCAGCAGCGATATAAGCTGACCGTCCTAGTTAGACTCAGGGACCCAATTCTACCTGTTATACTAGCTTTGCAGGGTCTGGGAGCTGAAAAACAGACATATAACTACATCTGCTGATATCTTGTTGAGTTCAGTTGGTGAAATCCACAAAGAGCAGTAAATGTCAGAGCAGCAGGTCAGCTGATCACAGCCTGTACACAAAGAAACAAATTGACTGAAGCTCACAATACAACATTGTGTGGCTCTTATTTATAAGGTTCACCCACCTGTCAAATCCCACTTTAACCCTTGTTTATATATTTCATCACTGTGCTTTCAGAAAGATAAAACCCCCTTGTTCAGACTTCAGCTCACACCTGTGGAGCATTACTGCCCCCTGCTGGTGGAAGATCAAACCCACCGTACAATGACTGTACAGTCCTGCAAATTCAGAGGAAACCCCACAAATAGGAAGCTGTTACATATATGGCTGTTGGCTAGTAAAAGAAGAACAAATACAAACTTATGACCTGTAAGCTCTCCTTATTAAATAAGCTGCGAGTTTAATTATATTGTGAAATTTTTAAAATAAAACAAACAGATAAAACTTCAGTTTTACTGCAGAAAAACTGCACATGTAACCATTTACCCCACGACTCTCGTCTTTAACAGTCTTGGAATACGTGTTGGCATGTGTGAGTCTAAACTAAACCATATTTAACTTTTGTTATTGGTGCTTTGATGTCTGATAAACATCCTGATGTGACTCTTAATTTGAAGTCCTGCAAGAGAAGAAGTCAAGAGGTTTAATAAAGCTCAGTGTGGTGAGTCAGTGGTGATCCCACGGAGCTTTTCATTGACTGCTCCTCATTAAAGTAAATCTATTAAATGTTAAAATGTTGTGCATACAAAAGAGTTGCAGCTTTGTTCTGGCTTGGTGTTGACAATAGTGCTGACTGTTCATTTCTGTACGCACTGGATCCCTGAGGATGGAGAAATGCAATCGGCTAATTAGTAGCTTAATGTGCCTTCTTAACTGAAGAGCACCACATGTTCAATAACACTGTAATGGACCTCAGAGGGGCCAGAATGCAATTAATAGCTATTGACTTTGTTCAGCTCTTTTACTGGAAATATGTGTGGTGGGTTTTTTTTCAAAGTCTGTAGATTTCTTGATTGGATCTTTCACTGTAAATTAATTTAACTTCGTTGTTCCCCTGGCAACTTGTCCAGAGTAGAATTGGAAACAGGATGGATGTTCCCCCTTACAGTTATTATTTGAGCGCCTGCTGAATGTGTAAGTTTACTCACTTATGAACAGTCTCTAATTATTATGGAAGCTTAATTTTAATGTAGAAAGAGAATACGGGCAGCACAGTGGCACTGTGGTGGGCATTGTTGCCTCAAAGCAAAAAGGTCCTGTCCTGGCTTCTCTCTGTGTTAACCTAAATCCTTTAGGTTTCTTGACTAGCTAGGCTACTCCATGACCTTAATGTGCTTCTTCTTTAGCCACTCCTTTGTTGCCTTGATGGTGTGTTTTGGGTCACTGTCATGCTGGAAGACCCATCCTTGACTCGTCTTCACTGTTCCGAGTGAGGGAAGAAGGCTCTCCTCCAAGATTTTACAGTAAATGGTTCTGTATGTTGTCCTGTACTCTTAGCAGAAAAACAGACCCAAAGCATGTTTCCACCTTTGTGCTTGAGTGTGGGGGTGGTGTTCTTTGGGTCACACTCAGCATTTGACACTCAGGTTGAGTTGGTGCCAAAGAGCTTGATTTTGGTTTCATCTGACCGCAGCACTTTCTCCTGAGCCTTCTCTGAATGATTTACATGTTAACTGGCAAACTTAAGACAGGCCTGTACATGTGCCTTCTTGATGCAAGGTTTCTATCCGTTGTGATGTAGTGTGTCACCAGTGGTGTTCTTGGAGACTGTGGTCCCAACTGCCTTCAGATCATCAACAAGCTCCTCTAATTTAGTTTTGGGCTGATCCACCACCTTTCTCATGATCATTCTCACCCCATGAGGCAAAATCTTGCATGGACCTCCAGACCAATAGTCATTTTACATTCCTTACATTTATGAATTATCACACCAACACTGTCACCTTCTCACCAAGCTTCATGCCGATGGTCTTGTAGCCCATTCCAGGCTCATGCAGGTCTACAGTCTTGTCCCTGGTGTTCTTCGACAGCTCTTTGCTCTTGTCCATGATGGTGGAGAGTTTGGAATGGAAGAAACTGATTCTGTGGACAGGTGTGCTTTATACACATACTGAGTTGAGATCAGAGGTATCTGTAATTGACTGATTAATTGTAATTTGTGCGCCACATGGACACACAGCCAATCTGTGGGAGCCAGAATTCTGGATATTTGGTTGATATTCTGTCTCTCTCCATTAAAATGAAGCTACCATAAACTGCCATACACTCACACCCACGATAGTAAAATATAAATATTGCTTTGTAATTTTCTGATGTTTTATTTATTTATTTGATGCACTTACAAACATTCACGCGCACACAAACAGTCCTCCCTATGTGTGTCACACACCACAGCAACATCATCAACCCTGTTATCAGGTAAAGGGTCCTGTTTCTCATCCCTATTCTTTTCCTTCTCGTTTCAGCCTCTTTTTTTTTCTTTTTTTTTACTTCACTAATGGACTGCTCTGTGCATGTTGATCTGTTGGAGAAGATGAGAGGCTGCAGTGCATCCGCACATAATCATTCTTCTTCCTGCAACAAAGTGACATTCTCATTGCTTTAAGGCGAAGAGGGAGTTTCCTTTTCTCTCTCTGTTTCATTTATTCAGGGTTTGTATGAGTACACTGAAAACACTGCAGCCAAAACAGCCCATGCAGCCCCAGATGGTCATAGTCATAACAGTTTTATGTGACGAGTGCTCTGGCTCACTCAGCTACATTGGCAACACATAATGTTTGTTTCCCTCTGCACATTTGTTCAGTGAGTCCCTTTTTATCTAACAACTGATGACAGGAAAGCAAAAATATTGAAGAGTCTCACTGCTGTTTATTCATACAGCTCTCAAAGTCTGTTTTAATCAGAAATTTTCGTTGTATTCTCCCGTCTTTATCGCCACTCTGAGGGCAAACTATCCTCCTCAGGAAAGGGGGAATGTGTGGTGTTGTGTTGCGTTGTGGACCCTTTTCACACCTCTGCTGCCTGTCAAAGTCCCAGAATAGAAAATAACAGCAGCTTTGTTGCCATTTCTCTGCTTTAGTGCGCTTAAGGGTCAAATGCTTTGAGCAAACTGGATACAGCAGAGATAGAGAAGACAGTTTGTCCCTCTAAGGTCACATATTTTATTTGTATATGAGCTACAAGGATTTTACTCCATCAGGTACACTCTGACTCCACTTTACCAGTTACTCCACTGAAGACATGATACTTAGGCCTGTGTTTTCCAGGTTTTTGTCACACATTATATTCCCTTCTTTTAGCTGCAGCTTCAACTTGCTTTACCTGTAATTTCACCCTGAGCTTGTTTTTAAATCAGACACAATTCACTGAATAATGTTAGATACACAGTCATGTCTATTTGAACTTATAGCCGTGCGCGGCTCGTGCCCTTCCCCATCTCAGCTGTTCTTTGCCACTTGCCAAAAATCTGAACTCTTATATTTTTCACACACATACACAAACCCCCCCAAAAAAAACCCAGACATCAGATCTGGTGTCCTCTCCTGTGGCCAGCATCCGTGCTAGTGTGTGACCGAGAAGGTAGATAAAACTGCTGATGATGAGACTGCTGTTAGAAATAAAGTGTGTGTTTAAGTATACATAATGTCCTGTTAAGGTAAGCGTTGGATCCATCTATGGGAGGATGATGCTGCAGTAGCATCATTACGTAGTCTGTCTGGTATTGATCTCAAAAACAGTCCCCTGTGTGCTAAGATATGGTGAGCTTGGATCTAATGATGTTTCAGTGGGAGTCTGATTCCAGATTGTGCAGTGGAAATCTGAAGCCTAAAACAACAGCGAGCCTCAGCAGTGTTTGTGCTTTCACTCTGGACATTTTAGGGCATCAGTATCTCTCCGGCTGAGTGTGAGCTGTATTTACAGCTGCAGGAGCTGATGAGTACAGCATTAGCTGTTTACTTTCTCAAGTGGAAACTGCACACTTGACAAGAACTTAACAGCCTAATTTTCCCTGCCTAGGCCTTGCTCGATAGATAAAATGCTCCCGCAGACACAATTAAAGATGCTGAAACTGTCTGAGGCCGAGACGACCCAACAGACCTGCACTCCATTCATTCGCTCTTACTTCTTTTTTTGTCAGGTGTGTTTTGGCTCTCTATAATATTGCAAACATTCTGTCAGTCTGTTGTTAGTGGGCCTAGTTTACCAGAAGGAAGAGGAGGACATGAAAAAAATACAAAGATTTATTTTGAAATTCACTTGGCTTTTATTCACATTTCATGTCTGTTGACATCCCAACTGCACTGTCCGTACATACATTCGACTACGTATGTGAAATGGTCCTTTTCTCCCCATCCTAACCTATAGAAACAGGAAGCAAGACCATGGCCATCACAAATAATAATAATAATAATAATATTAATAATAACAAAATAATAATAATAATAAAAGCAGCATTGAGCAAAGAAATGTAAAATTTCTATCTCCCTTCATCGCCAGCATCTTTGTATTTCATTTACCTGAATGTAACCATCACTGATCAGTTTAATGAAACAAATAGAACTAGCCTGTGATAAATAAACATCATCATCCTAACCATTAGCAGATTCAGACCCCACACTCACAATAATATTAATGAAGGATACAAACTCAAGAGTACAAAAAAAAAAAGTGACAAGTCTTTATATAGGAAAGAAAATGTGATTGATCATCAGTGTGCACGTGTGTGGTCGTGCACTGGTCACCTGCATCCCATTACGAGCCAGCGACACGTCTCCCGTGCTACTACAGCCTTTGTCACAGATTGAGTCGGTCCAGATCCGCTCGCTCTGCTCCTGTCAGTTTGTCGTTTGTGGTCGTTAAGACAGTTGTGCGGCGAGCAGACAGATACCGTCTGCCAGCAGTGAGCTACAGCAGGGTGCTACAAACAGCAGCAGGTGCGGCTTTATGCCAGCGTTAGCACAGGTTAGATGGCGGCCCGCGACCTGCAGCTCGAAGATACATTCGTACACTCTGCAGCTTCCTATGATATACTTTGGTTGTGAGATGAAATCGTAATGAATGATCTAGTGTCCAGTGAGGAATGGTTGGCAGTGCAGCAAAAACAAAAAACACTTTACACAACAAGCATGAAAAGCCCCTTTCAGACATGTGGCTCATTAAATTATCAGAACAGTTCCATTTTAAGACCAAAATCTTCCAAAAATAATAATAATTATAATAAAATCTGATGACTGTCTGTTTGCTTCTAGTCAGCCACATCTGCTAAAACTGAAAACCACTTCACTCCAGTGAAGCCACGATTTGAGACATCTGAAATATATCTACAATCAAATAATCTGTAGTTTAAAGGCCAGTGAAGCACAGTTAATGAACTCTCTCTAATTTGGTAAAGTTGTTTATAATAATAACAGTAATCATTTAAAAAAAAAAAAAAATTCTCAGGTTTTATTCATGGTGATCTCAGGGTGGTTTCAGTTTGTGGTCTGCTTGTTGCCGGAGTACAATTAACCAGTCACATTGGAGCAAGCTTTGGTTATGTGCTGTGAACAGACTACAGAGAGCAAAGGGTGGATCACTTCATAACTTTTCTTTAATAGCTTTATGTAAACAGTGATCAGCAGACAGAAACAGAAATCTCATTTGTTGATAGAGCCGCACATTTTAGTCACGGTGGCTGCATGTTTACATACAGCTCTGTTGGGCTGTTATAAAATAACCAGTAGATTAAAATTCGACATAAAACATCCTGAAACTGATGAGTGAGAACTGGCGACTGTCAGCCCCACAGAGATCAATAGTCACTAAAACAGGAAACATTAATTTTTATAATCACTTAAATTTAAAGGGGCCAGAAATGCTACACGTCTGAAAGGGGCTTTGCTTTTAACGAATGTCTCCCTGAAGCCAGGACATATATTTTGGCATTCTGACTTTCAAACTGCACATACAGCCTGCAGCCACGCTTTAATGTGCTCTGTATGCAGCAGGAGCTTTTGGTCGGGGCCCGAGTCTGATAAAAACATTAGTGCTAAAAATCCTCTTGGAAATCTGGACTCTGCAGCCAGTGGAGATCTTGAACACCCACTATGGTATCCTACAACAATGATATGGTCACTGACTGCATGTCAGAAAGGCCTCAGTGGATGGGTTTAGTGTGCTTTCTCTGCGCTGTTTTTATTCCTGTCACTAGGTGGCGGTGGTCCTCTTACCACTGTCTCTGACCACTTAACCACATTGTGCCATCTGAGGATGGGCTTTTATTCTGGATGAGTGAGACACTGATGGGATGCCATCATTAATAATTTATTTCAGGTTCTAAACGAATGAAAAAAGCAGCTCAAAATCCAAAAGAAGCTGGTGCTCGTCCTATTCTTTGCTTGACAGCCCCCCCCCCCCCCCCCCCCCCCCCCCCCCCCCCCACCCCCCCCTCCCCCCTCTCTCATA
>VUQJ01020034.1:9568-19647 GCA_015108635.1 Andinoacara biseriatus | reverse complement strand
CCCCCCCCCACACACACACACACACACACACACACTTCTGCCTGTCAGCTCCAGTTTTGTTGGGCAATGCCATTTAAAATTTGCAGATAAAGAAAAGGGGAAAAAAATGTACAAGAGGAGCCTCGAATACGGCTCCTCTTGGCACAGCAAAGCTGTTCGGCACAACAGAGCATGCAGACAATAATTTTGCTTGCTTAAGCTGCCCGACAGGACAGGTTCAAAATAAAAACAAGAAAAAAAGAAACACACAGAGAGTGAAAAGATGTAAGGAAAATGTGCAAATACAGAAATGCATTTCCATATTAACAATCATGAAATGCAAGTTGTGGCACTTTGTTAGGCTATGGTGCGAGTTAATGCAACTGTACTGTTTATAAGGTGAGTGGTGAAATTCTTCTCCCAGTGGAAACACCATCTCCAGATGAGCAAAACCATCTGCTCCTGCATTAGGACACTGGCTAGCTATTTTTTTAAGCATCAATGATATGGTCATTTTGGCTAGCAAAGGACAGGCCTAAAACAAACAAGACAAAACAGCTTGCCCTCTAATAATGCAAAATGTAAGCCTTTATGTAATATAAAAGGTTGACTTTTGCAAAAATGTACTTTAGATATCACCCAGTGGTGTCATACTCCATCAGGTTCAGCTATATTTTAGTGTTAGTTGCATGTTGCTGCCTTTATCTCTTTATCCCACCAAAATGTAATCAATTGTTCCTTGCATCACTCCCAACAGCTGCAGCTATTTTCATCCAAATCAATTCATAACTTTTCAAGTTGACCTGCTGCCAGGCAAGCAGACAGAGGGACCGACACGACTGAAAACATGACCTCCCTCCACCTATCAGTGGGCAAGGTAATAAAGTTTAAGAGGAATATCGACTGAGAGGCGTATTGACAGGTTTGAGTTCTCTGTGTTTGGCCACTGAGTCATTTCCTTATGAAGTAATATGTCATCTCAAAAAAGAACAGATTTCCACCACTGAAGTTAAAAAAAAATTGCAATCAGGGACCAAAACCACCAGACTGTGACAGTTTGAATCATAAAGCTTCCCGTTATAAAGTCATAGCATGTCTCCAGCTTGCTTCTGTCTGGGTCATGGCAAATTCTTCCAAAGTTATGTGCATAACTCAGCAGGATGACAGTGACGCACTCGCCTTGTTGAGGATCACTGAGTCACATACATGGAGGCCAAGGCTTGAACTTTCTCCTGTTTGTTTGAGCGCTTTGGGACTTGTGATTTGCACGTGAAAATGTGGAGATCTTAACTGATGATTACATTTGTGGTCACAAATCAAATTCTGGTGTTCTGCCACTGTGAAATCAGAGCATTTTGACCCCCCGATAGTGCCAATTTTACAAGTGTTCTATCATATTTTATTACTTGAATACTGTTATAGTTTTCTGATTTGATGGATTTTTACATGACACATTATGAGGTCGTGAAATTAGAGGATTCCAGAACATTATTATCTATTTCTGCAAAATATTTTTTAGATGCTATTCCAAATTTCAGTATCTGAAGCACCACTACAAATTCTGCCAGCAGCAAATACAAAAAAACACTTCTTTTTTTTTGCCATTTTCTTCTTTTATTCAACAGGTGCATTAAAGAGAGTCAGAAATCTGAGGGAAGAAGAGAAGCTGAATGAGGGGAATGAATTCCAGCGAGGCTGCTGAGGCCACTAGTTTGCCCGGATACATCCTATTAATAAGTGTTAATATTACTGTAAATGAATATTAAGAGTTTGTGTGTGAAACACTGCATTCTTTTTGAGCCTATTAGACTTACTTTGTTTCAAATGTCAGTGAAAGTTCAGAGTTTTTGAATGTGTGCTTATTTAAGCAAATATTCCGATGGTTTCAGAAGAGGATACGAATTCTCTCACCTGACCATCGCCTGCCACCAGCTGACTCAGAGGATATTTACAGACTCAGACGCGCTCTTGACTGTTTGCTCAGGATGTATGACGGCACAGAGAGAGAAAAATGCTTCATTCTGGGTGCCGCTGTGAATTAGTCTGCAGATGCTGATGACGGCCCTTAAAAAGCTCTCGGTGAGAGAGCTGCCAATTAGAGGTAGGATGGTTATTAAATGGGAACAATACAGCTTTATTTGCTCTGCTGTATACAGTCTCACACACACACACACACACACCTCTGAACAAAGGCATATGCACACCTGTTGACACAAAAGCACACTTACTGTGTACGCACATAGCATCTCTTCCACCAACAAAAATAAATCTGTTTCTTTGTCTGTTTACCACAGAATCGAGCACAGATTCAGGGATCCTCAGCAAAAATTTTGACTCATATACATTCCCTCTTTTTTTTAATTATTTACTAAAAACTAAAGCTTGGCAAGAAAAACTGTGCGGCATACAGTAGCTCCATTATATTTCGTACTGCAGGACACCAGTTTCAGTCCAGTCACAGACCTGAATTTAACCTTTGTGTTTTTATTATCCAAACTCAGCTTTCCTGTAAAGTTCAGTAATTCTTATAATAACGGACAGAACGTCAGTACCTTTCCAGTGTTCTTGGCCACAGCTGTTTTTCTTCACTGTGTGACTCTTAGACTAGTTTATGACGAAGCCTAATCAGCAGAAACCTCTGCAAAGCAATGCCTGCTCAGCACCAAAAAGCACGGAGATACATTTTTGTGAGATGATGGTAGAGAACAAAATTTGACCTAAACAGCATCAGGTAGTCAGAAACACTCGTCTAAATCTGATTTTGCTTATTCTGTACCAGACATGCTGCATGTGTACATATAACATAGCTGCTGGCTTTAAAGTTTTATTTTCAGTTTGATCTGCTACTGCTGCTTCTTAAAAATGGCAAAAAAAAAAAAGTTATTTCAGTTCATAATTTGATTTTAGTTGTAAACCATTATTCTTTTTGCAGATGACAAGAAAAGATATTTTAAAACGCAAGAATTCTGAATCCTTCACACTCAAAATATCATCACTGGACATAATTGAACCCAATGATGCCACCAGACACTGAGACCCAGAGAAAGTCTTAATGAGTCTCTGAGGAATGACCAGCTGTGCGGCAGCCAGGAAACCCTGTTTGAAAATTGTTTCATTGCCGCTGCGTGCACACTTCCCTTCCAGACAAGGTAACACTGCAACCTGCACGAGCCTTCCCACCTGCCAGAACCATGCTGGTCTCCCCTCCCTCCATCTCTCTGCAAAACACTGTCAACTTAAACAGCCGCAGCTGACCAAATGCTTGGCCTCCAGTCACCAGAAAACATCATCTGCATTTAAATTAAAGTCGCACTTCTGTGGCCCATTTTTGCTCCAGAGGTTCAGGGTGTTTTGAAACCACGGCGATAAATGTGTTGAAGACACTGTGACTCCCAGAGCTCTTTATTTTTTATTTTTTAGTGTATTGTTGACTGGGATCCAAATTCATAGATTGGTATTAGTGAGGTAATAGAGTGTGAAAGAAGGATGGACCTAACTGACAGATATGTCATAAATTTGTAGACAATTCAGGAAGAAATGGTTACGTTCTATTTTGGCTCCATCTTTACATCAGTGCCAAAAACTGCAGTTCCTCCAACGGCCACTTGAGGCTGGCTCCAAAACCGAGTCTATGCCCATAGACCCCCATGTTCAAATGCTCAAGTTCACTGATGAAAGTAATACGTTTACAAAGTGTTTCCTTCATAATAAATACATGGACACCTGTTTGGATTTTGCTGAAGCTTAAGCTGCATCCACATTGGAAGCGATTAGCTCGTTGTGCATCGCTTAAAAACTCACAGCTGGTCATTCCAAGCTCTGGTTGCCTAGGTAATCTTGTATTTACTACCAGGTCAAATCTCAATGAATGATATCATGCACTTTCATTGGTGAACACTTCAGTCTCTCACCTGAGAAGTTTATCTTGTGTCCTGCCTATTTCGCGTTGCCAATGATTAATTCACCCACAGCTTGAAGTTGCTCTGGTGAAATAGATCTTATATGTACAAGTTGTTAAGCCATACCTTACTAAAACTGAAGAAAGTGCAGAAAATGTATAAATAGTATTTTTACTTCACTCTAATCTGCTGCTGAGTCTCTGCTACATCTGTTCAATAAAATTAATGTTCAATAAAATGAATTCCACTTTGATCCGCCGACAAACGAAAGCGATGTCTACGTCTCCTTCATCCAGTGCTAACGTGCACCTGCACCTTAGAAATGAACAGCAGCACTGAAAGCGCACTCAGCAATAAATTAACTAATTAAATTAGCAAATTAAAATGTTTATTTGACCACTCTGTGCACTAAATCACCACATTAACGATTTTCTGCTGCATTAATCTTGCATCTTATTTGCAATAGTTTTGGATTTTACTGTTAGATTCTTTAAGGATATTTCTAATCACCTTTCAGCATCATCTGCAGCACCTCTGATTGATGAAAGCTGCACTCATAGGGCCGAGTAGAGTCACATGACCCGCAAAACGCCCATTTTCATGTGAGCGCCCATATTGTTTTGTTTTGTAAAAGTTGTGCATTAGCTTTGACCAGCAAAGCTACACTGTGTGCTACCCACCATGAAATATTTTTTTTTAAAAGTTTTGCTAAGCCAATATTCTGAGCATGTGAGCAAATAGCTGCCTGATTACCCACTGACAAGACAGGTTGTGACATTACAGCAAGTCATCAAGAAAATCTACATTTACCAGTCACTTTCTTTTTATGGTCTCCACCAACTTTGGAAGGAAATATTTGCAGTTCATTAGAATTTCAGGCAACTGGGAAATGCACATTTTGCAGTTCTGGCAGGGAAACTCAGGACAGTCCGTGTACCTTAACCTCAAGAGAAACTGTTGCTATTATCCAAAGTTGGTCTGTTTGGGAACAGAGGTGAACATACATGGCCTAGGCTGTTTGAAACATTAATGATATTAATTCATATGTCAGGAAATGTCACATGTTCCAGCCTCTGCAGTTGCTGCAGGAGCAAGTTTAATGAGAGCAGTGAGAGATGCAATGACACAAGCAAAATGTATTTTTAAAGGCTCAGTAAAGCAAAATGAAGGCCAGAGGTTGTGATCATTCTTTATGGATTCGTGCTAGTTCGTGCTAGTGTCATTATGCCTGGTTATCAGTTTCTTGGTAGTAGCCCTGAAATGAACCATCAAATAGTCCAGGATGTAACTCACCTGCAGCCCAGAGTCAGCTGAGATGTGGTCTAGCACCCATAACAGTCTACAGGACAAAGCAGTGATGGATCGATCGATCGATGGCTGGATGGATGGGTGGGTGGATGGATGGATGTTGATTGCAGCTACAGCAGCTTCTTACTCATTTTTTAATGAATTTGTGGAGCTTCTAAAGGACCCAGTAGAGGAAACAACACTTAACCGATAGGAAAAGTTCAACTGACTGTTAAGTTAATTATCCCATCTTCTCTAATCCGATGATGCACTTTAATTACAAACATGAGCAAACAGGAAATCACCACAAGTCTTACAAAACAGAACTGAACTGAATTGCAACTTGAAGCAGTCACAATTTAACGTTTTGTGGTGCCAGTCAAAATAAAACTTGCACTTCTATCCAAGCAGAGGAGAGGAACAGCACTACTGTGAGAACTTTGAGATATTTTATTGCATGTTTTTTAAACTTCTATATGCACTCTTGGTGACTGCGAGGTTTGTTGGTTAAAGATGTTCATCATCTCCCACCAATACTGATTCCTGTGAGTGACCACAGATGCTGGGTGGCCTTCTGTGACTAGCCAGGCTGTTTATGGACGCCAGAGTGAAGGTTAACTTGATGCCAGATCGCAGAGGTCACTGGAGATGGATGTGTGTTTGGTCTGGAGGGGAGACAGGCCTGGACTCTCTTGCTCTCCTTCAGAGCTCAGTGCAGCGTGCCCTCAAACACACACATAAAACTTAACTGAGCCATTCAGCAGAGCAGACCAGAGCTGTAAAATGAACATATACCTTTGATTTTCCCGGGTACTGTAATTATTTCTGAAAGGCTGGCATCATTTTTTTTTCTTCTACTCTTACAGAGCTACCTAGTCATTTACATTATGTTTACATTAAGATTGCACCCATATGCAACTGTTTTAACATTTCATCTGAAAACCACTGGCATTAATATGCTGCCATATCAGCGTCCACTCCCGTTGGTTTAAACTTTTTTCCAGATTAAAGCTGCAGAGATTTTGTCCCATTCAGGCACAACAAAAGTTGTGAGGTCCATGACTGATGGTGGGTCATGAAGGCACTGGGTGGGACTGAAGTATATGGACCACAGTGCTGTAGAAACCTGAGCCACCAGTTAAGATTTGAGTGTCACTGGTGACTGTGGAGGCCATTTGAGTACAGTGAAATAACTGTCATGCTACAGAAACCGGTTTGAGATTATTTCAGCTTTGTGCCACGGCACATCATCCTGCTGGATGCAGCCGTCAGACGATGGGTTCAAAGCAACAAGACTCAGGTAGGCTGTGGTGTTTAAACGATGCTCAGTTGGTACTAACGGGTGCAAAATGTTCCACGAATACATCCCACACACCATTGCACCAGCAGCACCAGCATCCTGAACAGTTTTACAAGGCAGGAAGGATCCTGTTCTCAGCTCACAGGAGTGGCACCCATGTGAGGTTATGTGAGTTACTGTTGGCTATTCTTTTCTAACTTCTGGCATCAAAAGGCATTTTTACCCAGAGAGCTGTCGCTCACGGGATATTTTCTGTATTTTTGACCCATTCTCTGTGAACTTCAGGGATGGTCATGTGGGAACATCACAGCAGATCAGCAGTTCATCAAATACTCCATTGCTCTTTGCACTTAAGTCACTTAAGTCACTTAAATCAATTTTCTTCCCAATTCTGATGCTCGGTTTTGATCTTCAGCAAGCCGTTTTGACCACGTCCACACACCTAAGTGTATTGAGTTGTTGGCATGTGACTATTTGTATTGATGAGCAGTTGAACAGGTGTACCTGAGAAAGTGGCCACTGAGTGTACATTTGGTAATTAAAAATAAAATAAAATCTGGATCTAAATCTGCACCAAAATATAAATTCTGATAGGCATGAATGTGACTTTTTTCATTACAGTTAAGAAAACGATGACAATCTCGAATTTTAGTTGACTAAAATCCTTAAAAATAATAGACTGAGACTGAGATGAAAAGAGAAAAAGTTTCAGCTGGATAATAATCATCAAAACCTTTTGCATAAGATATATTTTAGACATTTTTTAACCAACTGAAGAGCAGGTAATCCCTCATGGGATCTCAAACCTATTTTACTCTGCTATTCAGGACAGAAGTGCAACCAGAAAAGCTGCACAATCACAGTCAATGGCACTGCTGATTTCTCCAGACCAGTAAAACCCCTCCCACCTAACTCACCTTATTTTTATATTTATTTTTTCAAGTCTGTCCCGCTTTATGACTCACAGAAACACAGTCACAGGTTTCCTGTGGGAGTATTTATTCCTCTAGACCTCCAAAACACTATCACACTCTACCATCTAGTGGCCAGACTGCAAAAGACCTGAAACTGAGGGAGATGAGCAGCATTCCTGCAGCAAAAACTGTGAAGGGAGCAAGATGCCTCAAACCTGTTCAGCATTGCACTACAGCAAAGAGGCATGCATTAAATTATTCCTCCTTTTTGCTCTAAGTTAATAACAAATAGTTACAATAGTAGTTATAATATGAGTAGTTATTAATAACACTGAAAATAATTCAGTTGGTAACAGTTTAAATCAGGAATTAATTTACATGCAAATAAAGGACTAAATAAACACATAAAAAATGAAAAAATGCAACTAGCAGGGATTAACAGGGTGATGACTCATCAGCTAGTTCAGCCCACATCACAATTCTAGTTGTGTTCAACGTGGATTCAGTCAGAAACAAACAGACCGCTCCCAGAGAAGACAGGCTCGCAGACAGGAGACGTGATGAGAGATTTATTGCAGTGTGTTTCAAGCAAAGTGATCACAGCACCTTCAGAACAATGCGCACGTGTCAGATCCGCCTCGTTTAGGAGCAGAGCAGTTTTCAGTACATCAGGCTACAAAGCAGACGGGCAGACAGTACTGTGAGGTTTATACTGCAGTGTGGTTTCACTGTCAGTGGTAAACACTTTTCAGCCTAAAGAGGAATCAGTTTCTCATTTCATAAACATCCATATTTTGACTGCAGACTATATCAACTTCTTCCACAAGTGAACATCTCAGTATAAAATGTGAAATGACGGTTATATTTCCACCTTTTCTTGCAGGTTGTTTGCAGCTGTAAGACTTCGTGTCCTCTCCTAGCTTTCGATAGCAGTGCTGGAGCCCTGAACAGTGACTGAACATTCAGCTGTCGTGACTGAAGGAATAACAGCAGTGACCATGAATCTTTAAATGAACGGCTTTGAACTACAACCACAGGAAAATGATGAAACCCAAAGCAAATAATTTGCTGAAGCAAAAGCAAAAGTTATCACCCAATATACCAGTTTTTTTTTCTTTTTTTTTTTACATCTTTACCTTCACAAATCACCAACTAAGCCCTTAAGATGTCCACAAGGAGCTTTTATATAAGTTTTTTAGCATGTAACCATAACAGGTTTTATCCTCATAGACAAACTGCCAGCTGTTATATTATCATTTAGCTCCAGTGTGGCTGCGTGAGGTTTTTTTTAGTGCGGATAAACTCTTGCTGCCTCTTGAAATGCAGGTTAACTTTAAATGTTTCCAAAGCAAGTTAAAAAAATATCTAGTCATTTTTGTGCTGTCACTTTGTAAAACAGCAGGTGACAGCAAGTGACTCAACCATTAATTAATGCAGCTCCGGGTGTGACAGCACTCCATTAACTGCATAAAGACTGAGAAAGCGAGTCTCTGTTTGACTCAACACACTGCAAGATTAAACCGCACCGGACTGGCAAAAGTCCACTTAAACGAGTCCAACAGGCGAGTCAGTAATGTTTTTTCCTTTGCATGAATAACTTTTGTGTGTGAACTGTGCATTATGGGTAAAGTGGCCTTGCCTTATCCTCTTCCTTTCTGGTGCCCCAGCTGTGAAAAACGGTTCTAAGCTGCATCTCCATACAGCTGAGTGCGAAGAAATGCATTTCCTAATTGTTTCAAGAAATCATAATTTTTCCTATTTGAACCCACATTTTATGTAAACTGCACTCTAAACTGCATTTAGAAACTTTAAAGTTTATGTTCAGGCAAATAGAATTGTGCAGAACTGCTTATGAAATCATCCCAGTCTCATGGTAGTAAATTATTTTTTACATGAAGGTCTAAAATGACACTGTGGCCTCAGGACTGAAACAGAAAAACAAACATAATTTCTGATCTGTGGGAAATGAAAGATTAACATAAAAGTTCACTGCAGCCACGACCCCTTTTGTAAACAAGATGTTAACAATTAATGTGCTTTACAACAATAGAAGTTCTAAATAATCGCTTAATTTAAGCACCGCAACCAGAAACAACCAGAAACAAAAACAAGGAAGCAGAGCTGCAGTGATCCCCAGGCACTGATTTTCAAACTCAACTTCTGCTGTGGGAGAACAGCTGGAGAGAAAAAGAAAAAAACTTTACAGTACAGCAGCATGAAGCACCTGTGATGAGACGCCATGACCTCAAAATACATTTCAGCTGAGAAGACATCATCTTTGTGTCAAAACAAGTCACTTCCTCCTCTCCTTGCTCCTCTGTTTAAAGAGTACGTGAAGGGCAGATGCTTGCCGTACATTCCCAGAGGCATTTTTTTCTCCCCCCCTCCCGAGTCAGACTGGCCCAGTCGGTTTACATATCTGAGAAAACCTTACAGCTCGATGCAGGAGCTGTGAGGAGAGTGTGAAATATACAGGATGACAGTGTTCCAGCAGCAGATCCAACACAATGTTACATTTACAAAGCACACTCGGGTACAACAGTCAGGGTTTCGCCGATGAATTACTGCTGTACAGCATATTTACATTTAAACCACATGTTAAAGAGTACAGTTTATACAGCAGATAAGAGCTCAAAATGAGTTGAGTTATTCCAGAGAACTGATCGTAGTGTTTGAGAATCACAGCAGGTACCAAACTGG
>VUQJ01020029.1:10801-29221 GCA_015108635.1 Andinoacara biseriatus | reverse complement strand
AACAAAAAAAAACAAAATATGCCCCCCCCCCCCCAAAAAAAAAAGAGTCAATTTTGATCCAGGAAAAACATCTGGGGCTCATCCCCTGTTTTCTAAACAAATCACTCAATAAACGAAAAATACCTGTATGTGGCTCATGAATTACAATGAGTCTGACACCCCTGATGTAAACAGTCCACACTTTGTCTGCATTACTCTGAGAACAGCCAGTCAGAATGACTCTGCTGCGGCACAGTGTCAGATTTTATATTTAATAAGACCTGCATCATAATAATAAATGTACAGTTGTGTCTAAGATCAAACCATCGACTGTCTCTCTATCTCACACAGACACACACTTGATAAATGGCCCATTGATTGTTGCAGGTCACACACTGCACGGTCAGGAGTTTTTTGTTAGTACTTAGCAACATGCAACAGACTGCAACCATCTTCAATAGAAACACACACACATTTCTTTTTCAACACTCACCGTAACGCCACCGCTTTTATCAGTTAGCATATACTAACAACAATGAGAAGGATTCACCTTCTTAATTTTTTCCATGTTTCTTGCGTGGAAGCTAAGCGGCTATAAGGCAGCAGCGTTAGCAGAAAGCACGTTAGCTAACTTACGTGCAGCAGCTGCAGATGACTCTAGGATGAAAAGTTGGTCTCCACTGAAGTCCCGGAGAAACGTCTGCTCCTGCAGGACGGACTGAAAGTGGTTAGGTTGCCTGAGGTCTGCACACTGACTAACTGGATGAATGGACCTCTGCACTCACGTGTGAGCCGCTTAAACCGCACGACGCATGCGCATGTGGGAACCGCTTTAGGTCAAACCCTTTGGAGATGTCAGTGAGTTTTGGGAAGTTTTGAATGCTTAATTTTCCAAGTGGGAAGTAACCTACGAATCATCCCATACATTGTACCATACTTTAGAGCATTTGATATTTTCTCTTTTTAATTTTCACCATAGTCCAAAAGACCAAACATGGTTGTTTGGTGCGTTTAAGAGCTGAAATAGTGGAAGCGCCCATCAGAAGATGGGCAACCTGTGGTCATAAAGGGATGGACATGGTCAGTAACTACTCAAGTAGGCTGTGGTGTTTAAATAATGCGCAATTGTTACCAAAGGGCCCAAAGTGTACCAAGAAAATATTCCCAACACATTGCACCACCACCAGCAGCAGCTTGAACTGATGGTACGAGGCAGGATGGATTCATGCCGTCATGTTGTTCATGCCATGTTCTGACCCCACCATCTGAATTTATGTGCAAGTAAACCCTGTGAGCAAAAATGTGCAATGAATTCTCCTTTTTACAGTGTTTTTGTCTTCTCTCGGTTGTGTATGTCAGTGCATGTAGATTCTCTTAATACGGTCATCTCAGGTACACAACTCTGGATGTTAGTAAAGAAACTGCATCCAGCTGCTGTTTAAACCCTGCCTGAGCAGGTACAGCCAATGAGAAGAACATTTAAGTAAAGGCAGCATTAAAGAGAGAAGAGTGAACTATGGGGCTTGCACCCAGGACCAAAATAAGATAAAGATTATTTTGAACTGCAGTGCTGCTCTAGTGCAGTCTCAGAAATATGGAGTTGTAAATTTGTACAATAGGCTCCCTTTAAAAAAAATCTCTCAAGCATTTAAAAACCAGTGAAATGTATTTTCTTGTGTAAAATGTTTTTAAAATGTAAAATGTATGCAGGAGGTTGCACAGTTTAATGCAAGTGTTAAAGAAAGAGAAAATACTCCCACACACACACATAAAAAGTCAAGTGCTGCAGTCTTAGATATATTTAATAAATTAAAGCCAAGGTACAAAAAAGAAAACAAAAAAAAACAAATACATTTCATACCTCCCTCCCCTCCTCCTCCACCTACAAGTCTTTCTTTAAACTGTGACCAACATTGTTCATTTTCTCACCTCAGAGTAAGCCCACAGTACAGACTAAAGATCTGTGTTCACGGTCACAGTTCATATCAGACTCTGAAGCAGAACAGCTCACTCCAAAAGCCGATTCATGCCTCGGGTCTCGCTCCACAAATCACATCTCTCTGCAGCATCTCCAACACCATTTTTCCTTCCGAACCCCACCCCCCCACCCCATAAAACACATACATGCTACATGTCTGCAGGCACCGCGGATAAGACAGAAGGATTAGACTGAGATAGTTTTATCAGAGACCACAAAGTACATTTCAATGCTGAGTGTTATTAGATGTCAGCTGGTCGTGCTGATTCACTAGACAGTGTATTTTACAGCCCTCGCATCACTTCACCAATAATGTCTCAGGCATATCGGAGGAGCACAGAATGTCGGTTTCAAAAACTTTCTCAGAGGTCTTACTTTTTGTTACTCAACACTCTAATCCTTCTTGGTCCTCTCCAAGGCAGTGACCCAGATGGGTAAAAGGATTCTGGGTAGCTTGTTTGCAAGCAGTTCATTAAGAGCAGTAGTTGGTGTCAATAACAGATAGATGGATGAGTCTGGGCAATGATTTCTCCACATGAAAACAAGGTTTAATAGATGGATGTGGTTGCTGGTGAGCAGCAGAGGTGAAAGTGGACGTGCATGGTCAGTTTTAATGAAGAGAGTAGCCTGAATAACAGCGGTATGAAGACATGAATGGGCTCTTTCTTTAAAAAACAGGAGGAAATTGTGAACTGTAGGTCCGATATAAGTGCACTAAACAAGTGGAAAAAGATATAATCTGTGCACGCACGCACACACACACGCACACACACACACACCACATCATACATTTAAGTATGAACACACGCATACACTCAAATAAACATAAGTGTTCAGCAATAACTGTTAATATGCACAACTTGATTAATATTTTTGCACAATTAGTGACTAAGCAGTCCACCGTCAGGATTAATATTCCCTCCAAGCAGTCCGTTCCCTTCATTTCCACCTTGAGCCGCGTTCTCCTCTTACAGCTACTACAATATATTTTCCTTTCAGCCATTACTCGAGGCAGCCCTGCTTTACCTAAGGGACTACTGCATAACCCGCTATCTACAAACCTGAGGAGACTGCAATATGACTGGGTGGAACTGTATGTACATGAGGTACAGCCCTGTACACAGTGGGCTGGGCAAGACTGTCCAAGTTAATGTGGTCTTCAGCTTTCTTTTTCCACTCAATTCCCATAAAAGGCATTTATTAAAACAAACAAACAAACAAAAAAAAAAAAGATTCATAATAATTTGGCAAATGCAGAGACCACACGGGCATGAGTAGGACTAAATATTGTATCAATTTCTTCCTACAGAACGCCCTCTTAAAATTGGTCCTTCTTTCCTTCCTTTATAGCAGCAGCAGGACTGAAAACCACTGTCTTAATATATGTGTATACATATACATTTATATAATTAATTTGATTCATTTTGAAAAATAATGTCAAGTAGCTACGTACGATACCACTACCATTTCATATGGATGCTAATCACCAGAAACAACCTAGGAACCACAGGAAGATCGAGAAAGGCAGAGCAAGACAGAGACAGAAGGATACATGTGGCAGCACTCCTCCTCAAAGCTTTTCCAACAAAAAGACCTTTAAATAAGAGAAGAGAGGCAAAGAGGGAGAGAGAAACAATCAAGATTATAACAGAAAAAACCCATAGCCTCTCTAGAGCCATGGATTCAATGTCTGTCCATTAATCCGATGGCAGGTCTCCACTGGAATGGTTCCATGTCTTGTTCTGCAGTGGGTTCGGTTACATTACAATCATTTCATGATATCTTCACTGAAGGGGTTGGAGAGAAATGTTTTGTTGTGGCATCCAGCTGTTTTGCACTGAAGACAGAGGTCACGGTTAGGTGCAAGTTCAAGGGTAGAGTTTCAGTACTCAGCGGCGTACTCTGTACCATGGAGGCCTCTGCACAGTAGTGTAAACTCTTTCACTATATCCTTCACCCTCCTCTTGTTCACTCGTTCTCTGCTTAAAAAAAAAAGAGTAAAAAGGGAGAAAGAGAAGAAACAATTATAGCGTATATGTAAATCTCTCCTTTGCTGCTTTTTTTTTTTTTAATCTGTGTACAGACGTGTATAAAACATAATCAGTACAGCCTTCACTCAATATTTTGCAAACATTTGTTTCCAGACTCAGAGCAGAACTAGGACAAAAGGCTTAAGTTTGCTGCCTCATCTTCCCAGGTTAATCTAGAGAAAGTCCTAAAACAGAACAGATTGCTATGGCGGAGTTAAAGGTTTGGGACCAAAGTTCTCTTGGTCAATGTGACTGCTCTTGTTTGTGTTGTATTCACTTCATTGTACTGTCTCGAGACTTTCAGCTGATAAATATTAGAATTACATTATAGATACATATTTCCAGTGGTGTTACCTGAGAATCTGATGTGAAAAGTTGTCTTTCTGCTCGGTCGTGACCCGTGATGACGGGAATCCTGGAGGCTGCAGCGCCTCTTTCAACCACACAGCGAGGAGAGAGAAGCAATGCTTGTTCAGACAGAACAGCACTTCTGCAAACTGGTCCATCAGACTCCGAGATGCCCCACCCCCAATGCCCTGGAGAAAGCGGAGGAGGCATTTTACATCAGGGACTTAATTATGGTAAATGAGGAAGAAGAGTTTGGAGTGTAATAACACAGCAAACTGCAGGATCAGTGCAATGATGAAACATTTCTGTGGTGTGAATTGTGGTGCTTCTCACCTCCAGAACGGCCTGTACCAACAGCTTGCCGTCCTCCTGCACCACTCTGGCTAATGGAGGCACGTCTGAGCAGTGGGGTAATAGTTCAGTCTAAGGCAGGAACACAGAGAGAATCATCACATTTAAAGACAAATGACTCATTTCTAAACATGCCTCAATGGTTTAAGCTGTGTGAGTGTCTGTGCTTACAAAGAACAAGCACGTTGACTTGACAGTCGGAGCCTCGGGAAATTTGAGTGACAGAACTCCTAGAAGTGGGAGACAGGAACTACTGAAGGCTGGTGTCAAACATTTACAATTTGTACTTTGTACTAACAAGCACACATTTCACAGAAACTGCAGCAAAACACACAACTGTGTGTTGCGGGTGCATGGTTGTCTAAATCATGTGCAAACTTACCACAGTGGAACACTGCTTTCACGTCAAGGCTCTCAGACAAGAACAAATCGGGCTTCCGTTTGAGGGCCTAAGAGGCAGATAAAGGCATTAAATAGAGCATGTTTCTGTCGGCCCGACCCAATCGGTACTGCTTCACCACATTCCACTGCATAAGATCCTTCAAATTACAGGTATCAACAATACCCACTAAGCCTGGTAGCCAGATCTGACAGCAACACAGGCAAGGAGCCAGATCTGCCTACCAGGCTGCAATGCTCTCTCCGTCTGTTTAGGAAAAACTATATGCAACCTCATACAGAGATCCTCCAATGCAGAAGTCGGCAGGTATAACAAACAAATTGCAAAAAATCAAACTTTGAAATCATTTAAAAACTTAAGTCAAACTAAAAGCAATGGTGGTTTTGGCCTTGTTGCTTCAACTCAATTATATTTCAAACATTACATTTCCTTGTTTTTGGTTGACTGGATTGAATATGCAACAGAAGTGTGTAAGTAATTAACATGTGCAGATAAAGAGAAAGACAACTCATCTCATAATAATGAACTCATTCAGGATGGAGGAGAGGAGAGAGGGAGAGAGGGAAAGGGAGAGATGAAGGTCAGATCTATCCAAAGATAGAAAACAAAGGAAGAAGAATGAAGACGAAAGACAAAAATATAAAAACAGGAGAGCCATCAGCCAATTTGTCTGAACTGATTAATATTAGTTGAATATTAATTCATTTGGGCTTTGATTGGCTCTGGGCTGGAATGACTTCAGAGGAGGACTCAGCTCAGAGACTAACCAGTCACCTGAGACCACAATGCTGATACTCATGCTGCTGCAGCATCCTTCCCATGAGCGTCGCATCAACTAAAATAATTCCTCTGTGGTTCTGAGTGTGTGTGTGTGGGTTTTGTTTTGTTTTTTTCCAGAGGAAGAAGTCTGCCCTGATGTTGACTTTAGAGAAAAAAAAGGGGAAAGATTTTGTCAAATTAAAGTGTGTCAAATGACGAGTTTTCATGCAAATGACTTCAAACAAGCCCTCCTGGTCTTTTGTTCTAAAATGGTAATTAGTTAAGGGTTTACATGACGTGTCATGAGAATTTAAGACATTTGAGGGTATGAAATCCTTCCAAAAAAAAAAAACAAAAAAAATCCCAGTTGACTGTTAAAAATGCACTGTCATCATACTGAAACAAGACTTGTTGTCTGATGACAGTAACTTGGCAGTTAAAACAGAACATCCTACGTATTTGTTAGAGGCCATTAAAAATCTCTGCTAATGTTTTGTTCGTTGATTAGCTGAATATAGTGTAAGCTAAAAAAAAAAAAATAAGGACTGTGGTTGTTTTTCTTTAATGTCCTGAGAATCCCACACCGATTACGCCAGTTTCAACAGGTAAAACCCTCTACATGAGTTCAGCGCTGTGTTTTTGTGGTAAGTTGACTGTTAGAATCAAAAGCGTTTGAGGAGAGACAAACGTCCCGTTTTCAAACATTCCCCTCGTGTGTTACATTCCACTGCCTTGCCTATGTAACAAAGAACAGAAAGGTGTATAGAGAGCGAGAGAAAGAGAGAGGACAGAGAAACAGGGAGGAACTAGAAAAAGAGAAAGAGAGAAACCCAAAGTGAATGAAATAAGAAACCAAAAACACACCTGAGCTTGGAGTTGCATAAATGAATCAACAATATCAGGATGATCCCTGGGTCCTAAAATATAATAAAGATGAAACTTAAGAAATCATAAGAGAATAAGAATAATATACAAACAGCAACTTAATAGATTCAACAGTCATGTGGAAATAAAAGAGAACTCAAAAATATTTCATTGAAATAATTCACACGTGAGTAAGGAACGAAGGGGAGGGGGAGGGGGGGCATATGAAGCTTTGGCAGAGTCTTGGAAGAAGAGACCAACCAAAAACAAAACACAGGCAGAAGACAAAGACATGGGTCTGTTTGGAGAGAGAAACAGAAAGAAGTAACGAGAGAAAAAGAACAAACCTAAAAAAAACAAAAGTGTGTTTGGAGTGGGAACCCAGGAGGCACCTCTGTTACTGTTACAGCTTGGAGGAAAAAAAAAAGGAACCAAACCTGAATGAACCCCCCCCTTTTTTTTTTATCTCCTTCCCAGGAGGCGCTGTCGACGTCAACATCATCAAATAACAAGCAAAACATTTCCTCCCATTTAAACAAGAGCTTCAGAGGAGAAGGTTAATATAAAGGGTCCATTCATCACTAATAAGATCCCCTTTGCTTCAAATGAGAGCCCACAGCATCAGTAGGAATCACACTCAAAATGATAAAGATAGGTTCATATATCACAACCTCCGTTTATGCTGGACACGGACTACAAGACTTTTAGAACAGTTGATGCAGATTACACATCTCTTGTAAAACCTGAAGAATCCACATTGAGATTTCTGACTTTCTGGATTATTCCAACAAAGAAAAGCTGACGTTGGACGGACTCCAACAAGGTTTTTTGTTTTTTTTAAATAAAGCAAAACAGATGTAGTGAGCGCCCAGCTATGGCTTGTTCCTAGACTCCAAACAAAGTCTCCTGCTCGATACCCTCCTCCAGACCTCAACCACACACAACCCCTTGAGAGAATACAGGGATTATTCAAAGTGCTGTGATAGAGAGCCCAACTCTAATCCTTGTGCGACAGTGACTGCAGTTGTATCGAGCGGGCCCTCCCTGCTGTGTGTCAGAAATCAGAAAATAAAAAAAGTCTCTGTGACTGTATCCTGTACTGATACTGATGTCTACTGAAGCACACCTGCTCAGAAAAGAAGAGTTTAGAGGAGGGAGGAGAGGCAGCCATTACTTAACCAGTCAAAATAGGAAAAAGAGAAGAAGAAGGGGAAAAAAGGGACAACACAATGGGAAGGGGAGTATCAGACAGACCTGGCAGCAATACTCAAAGCCACGTTTAATGAATGATGACGTCTCACTGATGTCCATTTTATGTTAAATAAATACTGGAACAGTAGCCCCAGGGTCACGCACATAAGGAAACTTATGATCAATACTTACATACGTTTGTAAATGTTAAAGAATGAATAAATTAGAAAAAAGGAATAGAAAAAGACTCGGCTGACGGACAGAAATGTGGCAGCATGCTGGCTTTATAAGTTCAGAGAAGATAGCAATAATCTGAAAATGACTGGTGGAGAAAAAGGTCTGTTTTTATGACTGAGTCCCTCCAACACACCAAACAGACCAAACTTTGTGGTTCCACTCACATTGTTGAGTAATAAGAGCAAATGTCTAAAGGTCGACTGGGAGTCCAATGACCTCATTTCCCTTTTTATGCTCCCAGGCTGACCAGTTTTAGCGAAGTCTAGTATGTGGCACCAGTATTCTTAGCAGGAAGCCCCAATATAACTGACATTAAATAGGTTTATTCTTTCAAATCTGTTTACCACCTCTGCTAAACCAAAATATGATTTTGGACCTCTGTGAAATCAAATATGATTAGAAATATCTACTGGGAAAAAGAGCAAGTGTGCACACATCCAGGCAAAAAATTTTTTAGGTGTCAGACAAAAAAAAACAATCACAACATATCATGAAAATTCGCGAAATTTATCTACTTAACTCCTAAGAAAGAAAAAGAATGTTTTAAGAATTCACTTATTAAATTGGAGCCAAATGATGTGCAAACTTTCTTTTTTGGAAAGATTTTAACAGAAGCAGTTCACATTACTGACACTCCCGCCCCTGCAGGACCCCCTACCTTGCTGGAAGATGGACAGTGTTACCGAAGTAACCAGCTCAAACAGAGCCTTGATGGGTGGGAAGTGGTCTGTCTCACTGGCAAAGATATGCACCATCTGAAACAGCAGGTCCTCACATTAAAAATTATTTTACTTACATAAAACAAACTGGGTTACTGAAAGGAAAACAGACTGCAACATGAAGAGAACGCCTTTACAGGAAACAAACTAACCAGACACTTTATTAGGCAGACCTTGCTAGTACTGGGTTGGACCCCCTTTTGTTGTCAGTACTGCTTTAATTCTCTGTGACATAGATTCAACAAGGTGCTGGAAACATTCCTCATAGATTTTTGCCCATATTGACAGGATGTGCAATTTTGATGAACCCATGCAAATTTTAGCCTCAAATTTCAGTTCTTAGCTGACAGGGAAACACCTGGTATGGTCCCGCTTGCTGCTGTAGCCCATCTGCTTCAAGGTTAAACGGATAAATGGATATTTTCTCTCTTTTTTTGCACCATTCTCTGTAAAACCTAGAGACAGTAGTGTGGGAAAAAAATCCCAGTAGTTCAGCAGTTTTTGAAATCCCAGTAGACCACACTAGCTCATCTGACAACAACTACGCAACATTCAGAGTCACTTAGATCAGCATTTGTCCCCAATTACGACGCTCGGTTTGAACTTTAGCAGGTCACGTTGACCATGTGTGTATACATGATTGAGCAAGCGAGAGAGATTGTTTATATATTTTGGAAACTAAGCTCATTTTCTTATATTTTCTCTTTTCACTGGGAGAGAAAGAAAGGTTCTGTAATAAGTTGCTTTTCAAAAAAAAAATTCTTCCAATATTTCTGGATGTTTCTCATATGGCTCATTTAACACTTGTTTACAGAGTAGAAAATGGTGACATTCACACTTTCAGCTGGACTTGGAATTGAGTAATTTGGCTACAGCTCTATGAAAGCATCCCTTTAGCTACCTGAAATCCTCACGCACATACACAAATGCAAGAATGGTCATACAATTGCCCCCCCCCCCAAAAAACAAAAACAAAAACAAAAAACAAATCAGGTTTTCTCAGCTGAAATCTGTCTGTTGCAAAATCCGCCTGCTGAAAACTTTAGCTTGAAGAAAAAAAAAGTTGCTGCAAACATAAAAAGCTTCATGTAAATAAATGCACCAGATTTTAAAAAAAAAAATGCAATAAAACCCCACATATTTGTTTGATGTTATAAATATCACAACTGCTGTAACTGCTTCTAAAAGCTTTATAATTAGGGTCCTTGCTTAACCCTCTGAAGGAAAATGCAATCAGTGATAATTTAAGAGTACAAAAAAATATTTGACACATTTTTATATATAAATAATGTGTTTTTAAGTTAATAGTTCACATAAATCCTACTAGAAAATCTAGTCATGATTAAATACTGCAACTCTGGATAAAGACGGATTATTATTCAGCATTCTCATTAACCTTGGACTTGCTGTTGCTCTTTCAAGCCTACACTACACTTTTTGACAAAGCATTAAAATCTTTCTGCCTGTGACCGCAGCAAGGAAATGAAAAGATGCTAATTTAGGTTTATGTGTATGTGTACAAAGGTGTGTATGTGCCTACCTGTCGGGTGAGGTCAAGGGCTGAAGCCTGGGGAATTGTACTGTACATCTGCCCAAGCATCTCACTCAGCTGAGAAACCATGGGAGCAAACTCGTGGAGGAGAGTCTTCACCGACTTCTCAAAGATGGCACACACCGCCTGAAGGACACGACAAGATATAATATGGACAAATATTTACTTTATTTTTTTTTAAAAAAGAAAGAAAAAGTAATAGTCTCAGAGTTTTCGGTACACATCTTAACAACTCACCTCTACAACCTGTGAGTCATTGAGCCACTTGCTGAGTACCGTCTGTATGAGAGCAAAAACTTGTTGCAAAACAACCACAACCTGAAACACACAAAGATCCGTAAGTAACAAAAGTTTATTTTGTTTAAAAGAGAAAATTATTCAGGAACATTATACATGGAAATTGTTATATATTTAAACAGTCATAGTAAAAAGTCATAATAAATTAAATGTTCCCAATACAAACAAAGGCAGTAGAATTTTAAGAATTGTTTTAAATAAAAGATCTTTTATAAAAGTTTGACCTTATTTGACCATGAAGAAGAGGTCAGAGGTCAACAGTTACACATTTAGAGCCCCCATATATCATTCCTTATACACCTACATGTTGACAAACAATAGCAGTAAGAAACTGTTTTAAATAACTATCAATCTACTGACCTTGAAGGAGAGGTCATAGGTCAAATGTGATATTTAACATCTATATCTGGTACTTTCTATATGCAGAATCATAGTTTCTAAGTTAAAAGGCTTTTTAAAATTTTCGACCAATATTCATTAGGCTGACCTGGAAGACCTTGGTGGATGTAAGCCGAACTTTAATGGATTGTTAACATGACCTCACTCAACACCCCCGCAAAGTTTCATCAGAATTCATTGAAAACTTTTCGAGCTATTGTGTTTACAGTCAGCGAGACACGCATGCAAACGCTACCAACAACATTACCTCCTTGGAGGAGGTAATAAGAAAAACTACATTTACATTTAAACATGAATGGATGCCTATTCAGAATTACTAGCCACGAGGGTTCAACAGCAGGGCACATTTTTCTGCTGGCCACCCTCACAGCTGATTTATACTTCTGCGAATATTTATAGAGCCTACAGCGTAACGTATGTAAATGGCCAACACTGCTACCAGCATTCATACTTTTAAGTGGGGTTTTATGCATTAACTATCTTGTGGTCATGCCCTGTTGTTTTATGTGCACTGCCCGCCATGACAGAAACAAATAAAATGCTGGGACGTTTTCCCGTCCTGGGTCCCCATCCCACTCTTTTTTTTTTTTCCCCCTCCAGGAATCTGCTGACATATGTGAGTCATTATATTTAAGCTATGACTGTCATTCTCTCACTGACAAATTCAAAAACTGTGACGAAAAAGTAGCCACAAATGCATCGGAGGAAATGTGAGTACTGAACAGGACAATCACAACAGCTGTGGGTTGCATTGACGTGAGTGTAGTTACATTTCCAGAGAGATGCGTGACAGTTACGATGTAGATTACGTCATTGGGTTTCAGAGGCGTTTGTACCTATGGTGTAGCTTTAACACAGAAGTATAAATCCTCTGTCATGAGGTTAGTCAGTGACATCCTGATGCTTTCAGTAGCTGAGAGAGCAGGGGGTGGGGATGTGGAGAATTAAAGTCAAAGAGCCAGGGCTATGAGTCTCACTACTTTTGATGTCTACTTAACTAGAGTGTGCCATGTTAGAAAGCTGTAAAATGGTACGCACTCTATGTTTAAATCAGCTAATGCCTGACAAACACAGATTCAGCCCATTGATGACAACCAGAGAAACTGTTCATTCACACAACACTTCTAATTAAATCGATGACGGTGTGCTGTGACTGACCGGGTTTGGTCCTGGTGGAGGTGGGACTGTTTTGACAGGTGGTGCTGAGCCTTCCGCTGACTCGTCATCCTGCTTGCTAATGTCAAGCGTAGTGAACAGGTTGGACAGCAGCCCCAGGATGTGGATGATTGCTAACTTATTAGAAGGATTAGGCTGAAGGAATAACAAAAAAGAGAAACTGATTACTTTAAATTGGGTATTTGCTTGTTTACAACAACAGGATCCAGACTCATTAAGAGTATTAGTGTCAGCCTTGAAATATAACTGCTAAAATATTTAAGGCACAAACAAAACAAGACATGCTTCCACAATTTCACTTGTGAACAGGATAAACAGTTTGGAAAATGGATGAAAGGTATCAACAATTCAAGGTCAAATGCAGTGCTGTTAAATTCAACACTAACAAATGCAATGTTCTTCATTAAATATGTATAATTAAACTGTTACATTACCATATGTGAAAATTAAAATGTTTGTCAATGAAAACGATTATGACCTGTTTATGACCAGCTTTCTCACAGGCATCACCCACAACACCAGTACAATGATACCTAACACAAACACACCTCCCCAGATAAAAACATTTGGTGAAGATTCACAGGCACTGCCTTTTCTTTGTGGCGATGTAACGCAGCCAAATGACAGCAAAGAGGACAGAGATGTAGCTGCCACACCCTTTAACAGACACATCTTTTATGTCTCCCTCAAATCCTTTGACAGTGCAATGCTAATCCTGCAACAACTGCAACTGAACTACAGTTCATGGGCAAATGCTACTCAACAGCCCCTGAGTGCAGCCGTTAGTTATTTTTTTTTATCCCCGTCAGATGTCATGGTCATTCACCCCTGATGTAATGCAACCTGGAGGTCTCCCCACTAGGTGCCACTATTTGTCCGGCACCAGACGCGCCACCTGATTTCCTAGTCTGATGTAATGCCGATACGTCAAAAAGCAAGACAGAAAACAATAAGAAAGGGAGGAAGTGAGGATGGATGAGACATGGTGTGGGAGGTGAGACGGGGACAAAAACAGGCACAGAACTGAAACGCTTAAACTGAACTGACATCTCGATTCAGCTCATCCAGGGTGTGTGCTGATGATAAAACCAGAGATCTGGAGAAAACCTGCTCTGTTCCACAAACAGTAAATATCAGACTATTTTTAGATAGGAACAGCTCCATATTTGTACTATCCAACATGACAGTTTATTAGATGTGACATTTAAACAGAGTCATGAGTTTTCTTTTGCCTGACTGCATGCTCACACCCATGAAAGCATGACCTACTGTAAGTACATTCATGTAGGCAAGTTTGATTTTCTGAACTCTGCTTTTATTCTGCTCTAGTGTGTATGTTTGCATGAGTAAGAGAAAGAGTGTCGTTGCTACTTCCATGTGAGTCACTTGCCCATGGTGCAGGGTCAAATCCAATCTGGTCCCGCAGAGATATGTTCCACTGCAGTGACACCACACAGACACAAAGGCCTGTTCCTATTGGCCAGAGTCCAACTGTGCCTGCTCTGTGTTTGTGTGTGTGTGTGTACGGTTTCACGTTGGGTTGTGCACGTACCGTCTCATCTGCTAGTTTCTCCAGTTGCTGAATGTAGGGGGTTATGAGAGAGTGAAGGTTTCTTAAGATGTCTTCCACAGGGAGAGCGGAGAGCAGGAAGCCGAGAGCCTGCATGAGCCACATGCACTGACTTGTCTGCAAGAGGAAGCAGTTGCAAGTTTAACTTCAGTTGAAGCAGGCTTTAAATCATTAAAAAAGGTCTATACAGATACAACAAACAGATTGTTGCACAACTCATCAACTTCAGACTACAGGCTGCAAACATGTCACATAATCCTTTCAAAGCATTCCTCATTTAATTGTCACTTCTGAGTGCCAGGACAGAAACAGAGAGTAAATGTGACACAGCAAATACTGACCTTGTGTATCTGCTTTATAAGCACCTCCTTTGACAGGAAAAAAAAGAGAGAGAGAATGAGGGCTGTATTATTCTGAGAGCTCAACAAAAACATCTCAAAATAGAAAGAAGAAGTAACTCCAAAATAATACAATTGAAGTCAGTTCAAAGAATAAATGTTATTTCTGGAAAACAAGAACATCACAAAAGTCTGCAACACATCAGATTTCAAAAGGAAGAAACAGCTGGACTATCAACTTCTTAAATACCGGAACAACTTTTACACAAGCATATGACATCCACATACCTGTGAGACAGCTACTATGTTGGTTGCGTATGGTGGTAGGTCATATTTGCATTCCCTACAGATTTTCTTGAGGGTTGACACAGAAGACACAGAAAGGTCTGGATTTCCTAAAGCTTGTAGCACCAAGGGAAGGACACTGCTAAGCATCACTGGGTGGTCTGCCAACCATTCAGCCAGAGCGCCTACAGTTCAAATCCAAAAAAATAACATTTGTGTGTTTCTCTTTATGCACCACACTACTTATATCATACAATCTGGATCATCTTACCTATTGTGAACATCACTGTGTCTGCTAACTGCACATTGTTGATGTTAATTCTGGGGATGAGACCTATCAAGCCTGGGATAACGTCAGAGTAATTCACATCTATCGTCTCTGCTATGGACTGGAAGCCATACAGCAAAGCTTCTGTGTGCTGGAGGAGGAAGATGAAGCGTATCAGTGTTTTTGTGTGCAAAAAAAAAGAAAAAAAAAAAGATGATGCAATTTCATAAGCTTGAGGCATGAAGAAAAAAACCCATTATTTTAAAAACAGACTGGAAGGGGGAAATGACTCAAAGCTGAAATTGAAAATGCTTTGGTTAAGTTTTGCAAATACACCTATTCGACTTCTCTTTAGGTTAGATAAGCATGCTGGTGCTAGTTTTGAAGGAAAAAAAAAAAAAGATATCTGGCATGACACATTTTCAGTCCAAGCTTCTGTGCAACATTGAAACAAACAGAAAATAGCTCAGATTGCTTCTTTGCTTGTTTATGTGTATATGTCTCACCCACCTGCCATGATGTAGGCTGCTCTGCATTAGTCAACAATCTTCCCAGTTTGTCATACAGGTTACTCAGCAGCTCGGCTCCCAGCATTTCATACACGTACATGAGTGTGTCTGAGATATCCACCCTGAGGGACCGACGTGCACAGACAGACACTTTAGGGCCACACAGTCTAGAAACCTTATCTGTTGATCTGTTTACAAGACAGGTTTTGCCCTCTCAGCTGTCAGATCAGTGAGAGTATATTAGAGAAAAACGTGCTCATTTGTTGACCAATCATCATGTCAGTGAGTAATTTCTGAAACTCTTAGACCATCACTGAAACACTTGCACAAAACAGCAGCGGTACAAATAGGCTTATACAATACAGAGACAGGTTGATGTACACACACACACACACACACACACACACACACACACACACACACACACACACACACACACACACACACACACACACACACACACACACCTACCTGTAGATTCGGAATTGCTCTTTTTCATCTGAGGACCAGGATGCGTACTCCTGGTCAGAGGGGAACTGTGCTTTGTGCAGCAGGACATCTACCAACTGAAAATACACTGGCCTATAGACCTGCAGATACACGGCCTGCTTGTCCGACTCAAACGACATGATCTCATCCTGAGATGAAAGACATGAAGAAAAAGGAAAATTTAATAACATAAAATGACTGAAATAACTTTTTAAATTACACAGTGTTCACAAAAAATAAACAAGAATCCATTAACCAATACTGGTGTACATTTGAGATTTTACAATAATAAACACAATTATCTAAGCTCTGCAAATAGCAATAAATCACAAAACTGATAAGATAAACAATAAAGACAAACATATTTAGACAAGCTGACATTATTTGTTATAAAATTGGAGACAAAGATCTACGAGAGCCAAACAAATAGTATATTTGTGCAGAAAGAGATACAGACTTGGACAAAACTGTTGGTAACCTTCCGTTACAGAGAGAAAAAACCAACAGTGATCACTGAAATAACTTGAAAATGACAAAAGTTAATTCAGAAAATTAACTTGTGAAAATCACACATTGCTTTTGAATTTTGGTTAAACTGAATTATGATTTCTAATTAACTAATGAAACTGGCCTTAACAAAAACGATGGTACCCCTGGAAAAGATGGAAACTAAGTTGCCTATAGGGACACATTAAACTGAGGCGTGTCCTGTATTTAGCATCACAGGTGTCTTCTAACGTGCAATGAATCAGTCTGCCTGTTTAAAGGGTGAAAAATCATCAGTGTGCTGTTTGGTATTTGGTAGGAGTTTTCTTTAACAGAAAGGTACCAACCATTTTGTCCATGTGTGTATGTTCTCATAACCCCTGTTTAAAGCAAGTGCCTTTCAAGTTTTGTTATACTATAGCAGAGGTAGCAAAACTTTATGGATGAGCTGGTTTTGCATGCCCAGAAAAGACAAGACTAGGAGAAACAACCTGACTAACTGATTATTATAGACTGCTCTTACATTTTTATATACTGTATTACTCTAACCTTGAGTTACAGATCTGATTTTAACACCTCTTACTTGTAATGTGTACCAAAAGGTGAGTGTGAGGGAGCTGGTGGTCTCATTGACTGGGTAGTGGCCGGGGATGCCCGTACAAAACATGATCATGTTGACTAAAGCCAAGAAGCTCTGCCAGTGATCCACCTGCTCCAACAGAGTCCTGGAGGGAGAGAGAGAGATGGGGGGGGTATAATTTGCCAGGTGCGCAGTCCAGTTGGTACACGTTTAAACTAAAACAATCCTCTCTTTAAACACAACACATGAAATGCTGACAGTGTAAAGTCAGCTTCTTGCTTTACTTCTTTTACACATACTAGGCTAAGTTAAAAAAAAACAAAACTGTTTTGTCTTAATTGCTTTTTTCCCTCCATCCAAAGTAGCAAGAAGTTTTTTTCTCAATAACTTTGTAAAGACTTTCAAAGACCATCATTTTTGTGACTGCAATGCACCTATGAAAATGAAAATGAGTCTGCCATTGTTACGGCAGCTGTTTTTGTACGTAGAACTTTATAAAAACAAAGTGGTGATGTTATGTCTCAGCTGTCTCCATCTTTCTTTTCTGTTCCCTGCCTTTGTCAGAGATGCACGTCTGCGTGACAGCACCGAAACAGACACACAAAGCAGTCACCGTGCACATGATGAGGCCTAAATATAAAAACTGCAGAAGAAGCCTGCTCTTTGGTTCCAAAACCCCAGCAATGCTGCACCTTCCTGCATGACTGTGTTGAGAGTGAATGTGTAACATTTCTTTTTTCTCCAATTCAGTGTTTTGTTTTCGCCAGTGCTGCTCCTGCCCTTCATTTACTTTCTAGGTTGCTTGACTGTCACTCCTTGCTTTCTTCTCTAAAATGTCCATAGTAACAATATTAACCAAGATACTATATTATTAAAAAAATTATTAATATGTTTATACTATAACAAACACACACATACACACACCTGGAGTGGTTTTCTCCCAATGTGACAGCGATCCGGCAGATACCATGGCAGGTTTCCATGTCTCCGTTCTGAACAGCCTCTCTGAGCTGCTCCTGGAGTGCCAGCACTTGAGGGACCAGTTTCAACAAAGTGTTCACATATCTACAAGCCATAAACACAAACAAATACAAAGAAAATCAAGAATCTGTATTTATGAGACTGCTACATTTAATAAAAATGAGTTTTAAAAAAAAATACAGTTGATAAGTTCACAGGATGCAAGGCCAAGGAATCTCAACCAGTGAATATCAACCTGACTCACACTGCTCACAGCTAGGTTGATGTATTTATTGCTCCTTTCCAAGACAAGTGTTTATTTCAAATCAAATCTCCAAGTCCAAGTTAGTCCAACCTCTGATCTAGCACACCCACCGTAAAAATCCCACCAGAAAATCTATTCAAAGCTCATTCTCACAGCTTCACTGCTGTCAAATGTTATCCTGTCTTCTTCCTGCTGTCTCAGCCATTTAGAATTTCCTCAATCTGGCTAAAACACACGCATGTGTTGATCCATGTACAAACACATGCACATTCTCTCTCACACACACACACACACGCACACGCACACACACACACACACACACACACTCCCCTCAGATCTGCTCATGTGAGCGCATCAGACAACATCAGTTCTCCTGTCCTCTTTAATGAC